>OMNW01009501.1:4348-28463 GCA_900303245.1 Selene dorsalis
TATATATATATATAAAAATGTTTTTTTTTAATTTTTTTTTAATCAGATACAGCTTGATAAAATACTACTGCTCCACTGATTTTATGAAGTGTTGGAATAATGAGATAATGGAATTATGGGAGGAGGAGTGTGTTTCACGTTACTGTGAGGAAAATTTTGATTCACGTGCAAATGTTGTAAGGTAATCTGTGTGTGTGTGTGTGTGTCTGTGTGTGTTTGCCTGTGTGTGCGTGTGTATCTGTTCCTCCTCCAGTTCAACCGGGCTTTTTCCCTGTGACTTCACCACTAAAGCATGGAGCCCACTCCTCGACGGAGATCCCCCTGCCCAGGGTGTTTATCACATCCCTGCTTCACAGCCATCTGTGTCAGACAGTACATACACATACACACACGTACACAGGCTCGGACACATGCTATCCTCTCGGGTGCCCGCAGTGCTGCCAGGAAATCAGGGGGCAACAATTATAGCAGTCTATTATTCCTCTCACTTCCCAGACGGCCACATAAAAAAGCCCCCTGACCTTTACGACCCCCCACCCCCCAGGTTCAGGTCGGCATGCCCACACAGATCCTTCTGGTCTGGCTGTGGAGGTGTGTGCAGTTGCTGGGTCACTGGGTAACCAGGCCTGGACCCTTCAACTGGTGAGAAGGAGTTGTTCAGTGAGTCAGATGTGAGTGGAAATACATCCAGAAAAGTCACACTGCTACTTGTGGAGTGGCAGCGACAGGCAGGCTGGAAATAGAGTGGGAGGTGGAGGGGGACAAGAGGAGGTAGTGTTGTGCATAGCAGGTTAGGCAGAGTGTCTCCATCCATCCTGTGATGTCATGCTTGGAGACACAGTCACTGTATGTGACACTGTTTCCTGTAAGACAATATCTAGACCTCTTTTCAAATAAGATGGTGACAACCACACCTACAGGATTTCTTTTTAACTTTCTACCTCATTAGTCCACAGTGAGGGGTTTTGCCATTGCCATATTATAAAAGTACTCATTACGGCATTTTAAATAAATGTCATGGGTGACAAATCAAGGGCGTATGGAATGAATAAGATCTTGATGCCATTTGTAGCTTGACAGCCCCATAAACATGGTGTGTGTCTCCACTTTCTACGTGAATTAATAATAAAATTATTATTAATGAAATGACTTGTACTATATGACAGGGAAAATGCAGCATTTTATTTTGAAATACAGGATAATTCTGTGTTGTATGGGAGGGTGACAACCTGCTCACTACACCAACATAACAGGTTAGACACTGAACACAAAAACAGAAAAGGGTGCACGTTTCAGTACACAGTACACCGTGGGACTGTATGGAGCTCACGTGGTTCATACATACTGTGATACGCTGCCGAGACAACCGCATAGGTTACTACATACGCATCCAAAGCCACAACATGCTGTCTGTCTTCTGCTTCAGCTTCCCTCTATAAGGTCTGCTCTAAATGTTATCTAAGTGACTTTTCAACGAACTAGCAAAGGGGGACTCGATAGACAGGCAGCAAGATAAACTATATCTCTTTTGTAAAAAAGGTTTGCACATGAGAGAAGGAAAAAACATTTCCCTACGTGACTATGGTTATCTGATTTATGTTCTGATCAGCTGTACATATAGACTTGGATGTGTGTTTACATACTGTTGAGGTTGTGGTTAGAAGCCGGCGAAGGCGAAAATGTGAAAGTTTCTGGTGTCTGCACGACAGGATGCAAAGCATGTCTCAAAGAGCTGGAAACACTGCAGAAATGCAGAAATTCCAGTAAAAAACTAAACAGCACATTTTCTCTCAGTTAAGTAGAGATGTTGTGTGAATGTGATTTAAGCTCCCACTGGAGTTGCATAATAATTTGTCATCACAGTGGTGAATCTTTGTAGTTAATAATAAGCTAATGATTTATACGTCCAGGGTAAAAACAAATAAAGGACAGCCTCCTCATAACTAAAATTCATGGTTGCTCTTGTTTTGAAGATGAACCCTAACACACATTACTCTCAACAGCACAGCACAGAGCATATTTACAGCAGGATTTGTCAGGAACAACCCTCCTTGTCACTCTCGCTCCTCACAACCTGTCACTGTTTTGAATTGGGCTGATGGTGCACAATGTGAGTGTTTTGACTGAGGTGTGGCGGGGGCCGGGTGTCGAGGGAGAGCGGTCCGGATGGCTGCCCGGCTGCCATGTGAGTCAGGGCCCGTCTGGGATGACTCGTCTCAGGGAGCACAGATACAGACACACAGACACACACACACACACACACACACACATATGACAACTGGTGGTATCACAGCACACATTACCATGTTCATGGGATTCACTAAACAATACACTACAGAGGACGACGATGATGATTAAGAGCTCAAGATCACGTTGTGTTCCCCTGATAAATGAGCAGCTCTAAAAATGAATCAATGGCGCGTACTGTTCCCCAAAACAACATGCAATATAAGGGTTACCATTGTGATGAATAAATACATTAGTAATTTTATAGCTTTGGTCTGAGCATGTGTAGGAATTAGTTGATGAGTGAGCAGTATGTGAGATGTGGTGCTGAGTGTGAGACTAAGGACCAAAACAAATGAATCAGGGATGAATAAAGCAGGAAGTCCTGCGATACACACTGTGCCCGAGAGGCACATAATATGACACCGGACCTGAAGCACACATCTGACCTCTCCCTCTCTTTGTGTACACACACATACACACACTCTTACTCATCAGAGCTACAATTACATTCACATCTTTGTGAACCCCTTCACTGAAGAACTCAGTGTGCCATTAACCACAAAAATAGGCCTTTGGTACACAATCTGAACAATAAGTCTTCTTGAGCGACTGAATATTATTGTAAATGGTGAAGGTAAGAGCTTTTGGCTTGGAGTCAAACGTCTCTCTACTGTTACTGCCTCTGTATTTCTGTCTGAGCTCGGAGGCCAAAGTAATCAGAATGGAAGTGGAGGAGATGAGAAAATGGACGTCCCACAGAGCCTCGCATTAAATTTAATGACGCTGTATAAAAAGAGAGCGGGCTACGACCTGCCGCTCCATCCTTCACCACCACTGTCTTACCCTGTTTGCCTCTGGTCTCGTTACCCTAAGTGAGGGCGTCTGACTGTGTTTGGGTGGGTAGGAGAGTAGGGCGAGCTGAGGAAGGACTGATCAATGCCATCTTTGTCAGGGTGCGGCTCAGGTGACCAGAGCACCCAGTGACTAATATAATCAGAAATACTCCCTTCCTGCAGATTGGGTTAACAGGAACACTTTGCTCACACAGCCCAAAGAGGGGCTATTTATAGCAGCAGTGATGTGACTGAGGTACAAATGGTTAAAGGAAAACCTTTTGGATTTTTCATCAGTTGACCATTCAACATAAAACAAGCAGCAGTTGCAGCCTGTTTACGACCAACACATCAACACAGGTAGAACAACTTCAGCTAACACACTTTAGCACAAACTTCTCTTTACCCCATTTACCATGTGTTCATGTTTTCTACCCCAAAGATTGATCAAGGAAGTTATTTACCCCAAACTGCTTCACTCACACGTATGAGGTGACACAGAAAAAAACCCCTCTTACAACCACCTCTTTCAACACAGCATCAGTCACCCTGAACCCAGACAACCTTACGTTTAGGATGAAACAAACCTAGTTTCTATATGAGCCTGTGGGGGAGGGGATCTGTTTAAGATGGGTGAAATTCAGTGGAAACAAGCTGTAACAGACGTTTCTCCTCTGACTGCAGTCAACTTCAGTTATTTCACACACACACTCACACACACAAATAACTGCACTGCTGTGAATACCAAGAATAGTTTAATTTGCATGGTTCTCATTTCACATCTCAACTAACCCAGGTTTAGTTGAGTCACTTAAGAATTTATGTTCACATGAGTGTGTGGTGACCTATAGGCTAACATAAGGGGAAAACAGAAGAAATCAATTAAATCATCTACATTTCCTCATGTGCTATTTTGTATTGTTGCTATGCTACACACTAACACACACACACGCAGACACACATAGCTTTGCATCCAGTTTCTTCTGCGATCTCTTTGGCACATGCACAGAGAGAAACCAGATCAAACAGTGTAAATGCAGAGTAATTAAAAAAGTCTGAGACGTAATGCAACTATTCAACTGCATTTCCTCTAACTGATTTATAATTACTCCAAAAACAACATAGCTGCACCACGTCAAGGTAAAACATCAACCTCTCGTTATAATGTCAACATTACAGTAGATGTAAATGCTGATTATGATCTGGAAAATTCCAGTATGAACCAGTCAGCACCTCATACAACCCCCGGCTGCCCTGTCCTGACCCGTGACTCTGCACCAGCCTCCCTCTGAGCAAGGCCACCTGCTGTGATCCTCTAACGCCAGCAGCCTTCTGCAGTAGGAATGCCATCTGCAAGCCCATTGTGCTGGTAATGGTCTCCCACCTTAGAGATGGACTCACATGAAAATGGGTGCATTCTCATGAAGATGTGCCAGCCCCCCCCCCCATGGCCCCGGCACACTGGTTACTACTGGAAAACCTTTTCATGTCTCGACTCTTCCTCTCTGCATCTCAATTGCTTTCCCCATGAGAGCCTGACAGTAATAATCCATCCCTTGACAAGTCTGAAGGGGTTTGTTGGGTTTTTCTAAGGCCAATACACAACATGGAGAGTGGCTGACTCAATCAAGATGATGGATTATTGGAGCAGTCCTTTAAAACACCACTGTGAGATGCTAGGTGAAACTGGAAAAGTGTCTTTGTCTTCTCACTTTCTCTCTGTTACACATTTTCCCAAAATCAACCTACCTCACCCTCTCTCCTGTCCCAGACCCTTTGCAGAAACTAAACCCAATCTCACCACAACCACTACTGAAAAGAAGGAAACACATGGGGGTCCTGCAGACGGTAAATCACCAGCACTTCCAACACCAAAGGCACCAAACCGCCCTCAGCTGTTCTCATAATTAGGGAGGACTTCTATTTTTTCCTGCTCACATCTCATCACATACAAATAGAGGCTGGAAAAGTGGCACGAATCAGAGCAATTCAGCCAAAACACAGCGACTCACAGCAGATCAAACGGGGGAGACAGGAGGCTCAGACTGCAAGTCACACACAGGAAAGCTCCCCGCTCCACTTGGTGATTTTGAGCTTTTCCTGCTGTATATCACCACCTCACTGGCTGACAAAGCTCCAGCTGAGATAAGAGGAAGGAGGACAGGCAGAGTTGGGCACAGATAAAGATGAATCTGGTATCCTGCAATTATATGGAGCATGGCAGCACTGGCTTGACCATTCTCAGAAGTGCTTCCAGGGTTTTTGACCTCACTTACACATTAGATTTGAGTACATCCAAGGGAGGAAAATGTGCATGTTGTGGGAAAAGGCAGAACTTAAGTGTCCACAATCTAGTGTCTAGATTTTTTCCTCAGTGTGTTAAATGTTTGGTGAGAGGTCCAACAAGAAAATATGGGAGATTTCATATATTACAAATACCATAATTCAATTGTATTCATTTTCAAAAATGTATATGGCCTGATATTCATTTTCATCAGATCTAAAAACTCACACACTTTTTGTTTTAAAAGATATGAAGACTGTATGAGTTTTTTTTATGTTTTCACAAAAAAACTAAAAAAAAAAACTGAAACGGCATGAAATCTCTTGACATATGCTTGAGATCAAAGGCTTGATCAGAGAGAATATTTTCTCCTGACATCAACAATGACTGTCCACACTCGGCTGGTCTTCAAGAGGAGACATCTGTACATTAGTCACAGGATGTAAGAAACCTAACAAGTCTGATCAGACGCACAGCTCCATTCGACCTGGCTATCAGTTCTTGTTATCATCCTAAAAGGATCTTAAAAGAGGCTTTATTGTGACTTTGTGGCAGTTCAAAGCAAAACTATCTTTATTATTACCCTACAAGTGCTGACAGGGAATTATAGATTTAACCTTAAATGCCTCTGAGAAAAAGAAAGAGAAGAGTGAAACACATGTGCTGTATGAGATACTGTATGTGTGCAAAATACACAGAGAGCTAATACATCAAGTTTAAGACACCTGACACACCATTTGTTTTTGTAGCAAACATACATCAGTTTAAAAACAGCTGAAAAAGGAAGAATACTTCACTTGAATGACCAACTGTCAGGAAAGAACTTATTTTTCCACTGAATGTTTTTTTTTGTCTCTGAAGGAATATCAGAAGCTTATAAATGCATGATGGAAATTTTAAATCACTTAAGTTCAAGTTGTTCAAGAAAGAAGGTCCCCATGCATCTTCTCTACATTTTATTTCCAGCTAATAAAAAAAAAAAAACTCTGGAGTTTCTCATTTTTGCTTACAGAGGTGATGAAAATGGCTGTTGACAGTTTTAAAGCCTCGTGATGTTTAAGCCTCAGATCCAAACCTCTCCTGTGAAACACAAGTTCAGCAACACACTTTTCCATTTGTCATTCATAGAAAACTGTTCCCCCGATTTCAGCTGGTGATGAATCTGTGAGAACTTGCAGAAGTATTCCTTTAAAGGCCCATATTTGGAAATAAACTCATTTACAAAATCAACTGAGTCAGACATCGTATGACCGTATCATGCTGCAAAACTCCGAATGACACATACATATTCTCAAATGCAGCAAAACACAGTATTTTAAAATGAAACTTAAAAACAATATGTGGACACTCCCTGTTGAGTACATAAGAACAACAATATCAACCAAATCTAACACAGGACTGTACTGACACTTACACTACAGCATCCAGCCTGTGTTTGAATCTCTGATCTCATCAGCTTTCCATCGTGTCATCTATGTGCTACTCAAATACACACAGACACAGACACAGAGACACACACATACATACACACACACACACACACACACACACACACACACACACCTTATTGTTCTTATCATCAAAAGTATGTGTTTTCAGTACATTTTCAATTCTGGTCTTTTTCAAAAGTTAAAGGTCACACATCAACGTCATTCAGGGGATTCACAAGGTAAAATGAGTCTCTTTAAGTTTTGAACAAAGGACATCTTTTCTCAGAAAAGATAAGACAGGCTCACGAGAGAAAGGGAAACTGAAATATGATTAAATTAAACAAAACCAAATGATTAAATTTAAATAATTATCAGCTTGATAATCAATGATGGAAAATGAAATAATATATAAATGAGTGTGTAGACATTAGGAAAGAAATCAACAACACAACATCTTCAAGATAATCATGCAGTGTTTTGGAAGCAGTAAATTATTAGAAATTTCATGGTCTTTAGTATAAACAAGTTGTGTAAGACTCAACACTGAGAGGTTATTGACTTTTGCATTTTGTGTGTGTGTGTGTGTGTGTGTGTGACATTCCAGCTCACCTGACGGGCAGAGAGCAGCAAATTAATTGTGTAGTACTGTATTATATCATGTCAGGATGAAATCACTACAGCCAAAGTCCAACGGTTACTTTAGTCACCCTCTAAGACAAATACTTCTCCCTCAGTTTACAGAGATTAAACCAGAGGCAGGAAGATGAAAACAAAAGGAGTGTAAATATTAAAATTCCACAGTAAAGACACAATTAGCATCTTTATTTCACCATCATGTAAAAACACGTAGTTCAAAGTGAATTTTATCATGGAAGCAAAAACAGATGGAACAGATAGAAAGTGCTGCACATGCTTAAAACAGTTCACAAAAACAGCCTGGATGTTATAAAAGGATGAGACTGAACAACAAATCAGTCATTAGTCTCAGAACCTCCAAAAACAGTCATCAAACAGTTTTTGCAGACTTGGCTCTACAGAATTGTTTTAGGAATCTGTTAACGCAGCAGCAACAAATAAGACTTTCTTTGAAAATTGTTTCTGTAAACAATGAGAAGAAAGAAAATTTAAAAAAGAGTAAATTAAGTTTTCACTGCGATTCTAAAGAAAGGTCAGGTTTCAAATGCTTCACTTAATTTTTCAGATTCATTTCAAAAGTGAGTTGGTGGGAGATAAAAATTTTGGAAAAGTCCTGCAGCTGAGGTGAGAAGGTTGAAGTGTAACTGATCTGATCAAGTACAAGGGCATTCAGAGGACAAATGTTTGAGTTTGTGTACATGGGTGTAGGTGTGTGTGTGTAAGGGGTTTTGTGTATATGTGTGTGTGTGTGTGTGTGTGTGTGTGTGTGAGAGCGTGCAGGCAACTGTGCATGTACAGTGTGGGTGGGGGCAACAGCAGGTGCAGGAGCTGTAGTGGGTGTTAAGGTGTAAATTTACTTTCAAGCACCTGCACGGTTACGTTTGTCGGCGCCTAAAGGGTTAATGTCGAAAGGCTGTCACCCATTCATAAGGTGAAGTGTGACTGAGAGTGAGAGTGAGTGAGGCACAGAAAAAAGTCATAGGTGAGGTGGAAAGGCCTCAGTGAGGAAGGAAGCTGACGGTTGGTAAGTTGTAATGGGGGAAACTTCCTTTTAGAGAAGAAGCGCGCAGTGAGTCAGAGTGAAATCTGTCAATAACCAATGATCTGTCGCCTTCAGTCTGCAGCTCAATGAACAGTGACTGCAAGAGGGACTGGGCCTTTCACAACCCAACACACACACACACAGAAAAACTACACACACACACACACACATATATATATATATAAATATATACACACACACACACACTGTATATATGTGTAATATATATATATAAAGTTTATGTAAAGCTTGTTTTATCTAAATTTAATTGACCTAATTTTCTTATTTGTGGCATTAAATACAGTTTCATGTACTGTGTATTAAAACTGATATGCAGAGGAAAGAGCAGTAGCATCTTATTTTACAGCCATCATGGTCTTAGATTTTTTTTTTCAAACTTTATTTTAGAAACAAAACAAATGCACAAACAGATGACCCAGTAAAAAAGAGAGCTGATGCAATCTCATCGTCAGATTTCAGTGAGTGTGTGTGTGTGAGTGTGTTAGTGTGTGTGTGAGAGAGAGAGAGACCAAAAGTACATTGAGTGTGAATGTCTCCATGTGTGAGTGTGTGTGTGTATGTGTGTTTATACGTCCGTGGGTGTGTATGTGTATGTAATAAATGGCACTCCTACCAGCAGGTGTGTTGAGAGCAGTTTCCAGCTCTAGTCCCTGGCATCTCTACAAGGACGTTCATTGTGGCAACCATCACCGCCCACACCCAACACTAAGGCTCTCTCAACTTCTGTTACATATCTCTCTCACATCTCAACTCTTATTCAGAAAATCCTGCAGGTTGTATATATATATATATATATATATGTATATGTGTGTGTGGGTGTGATTCTCACATTTTGATTTGCATTTTTCTTTCTTCTTCTTTACACCAGTTTTAAACTTTGAAAACCAGTCAGTGTCTGCTGGCTTCATGTCTACCAGTCGTACAGAGCTACATCATGAGGTTGGTGTATTTATGCTGCTTCCAGCTGGGCTGACAAAAATACTGACACAAATACATTTTCTTTGAGACATCTCTCACACCAGAAACTCAAACTCAATTTCTCCCACCCTCCAAGAGGTTTCAGTCAAAAAAGCACCAGCACAGGCCCGATGCCTGACAAGCCATATTTTATCAACAAGATCAAAAAGCTGCATCACAGATATCAATCTCTAGACCCCTAGAAACAGCCCTCTCCTTTTGGTCTGTGCTCCCTATGAGATCAGGTACGGAGGTAATAACCAACTGTGACCGTTCATCATCAAGAGATAAAACAGAGGAGAGGAGGTTTCTGTGATAGACAAGAGTTCATCCTGTCCTGTGCAGCAGCCAGAACATGTTCATGCCCATAGTCATCCAGTGGAAAAATCCAAGCCATTAATCACCATGTTGGCTATTACAAAAGGGTAAGGAGCCAAAAGGGGAACAAAATGTGACAAAACCTTTGTTTCAAGGTCCACACAAAGCATTTCAACCAGGCCAAAGCAAAAAGTTGTCTTCCAAAACCGCCATGTTTTATTCAAATCAACTTCTAACTCTGTGTGACCTTCATCACAGTCTTAAAACGGAGGAGGCATACATCTCACAAAGAGATATAAATTACCTGAATACCCCGTGCCCACCCAAAAGGTCCCTCAACCGTCAAAGTCTGCATTTAAATCTTTCATGTACGATAGTTGCACACCCCACAGGGTACTTTCTACTAAGCAAGCAAACACACACATACACAAGCACACACACACACAAAAGCACACACACACACAAGCACACACATATACACATACACACACACACACACATACACACACACACAGGTACACACAAGTACACACACACACACACACCCGTTGAGCTTTACTCACCCGATGAGGGAGACCATCTGCTCCACTATGTGCCTGCTGAAGGTGACGATCACAAACAGTTTCTGTATGACAAAGAAACAGAGAGAAAGATCGAGTCAGTTACTGAACCATGAGGTCACTGCTGGGGTGCAGAACAAGGCAGCGTGTGCATCACAGTTTGATCAGTAATTCCCTAACTCCCACTCACACACACACACACACACACACCCTTCCCATAATGCCCATGCTTTGCACCACCACCAAGGTGGTTTGGTCTAAAAGCTGTTATGAAGACGGCCTTTTGTCATGAAGGGCATGAAATAAAAGGCCTGCGCTCTATGACACACCACCAACACAGTACAGTAGGTCAGCATATCACACGCTGTCACGAGAATTGCGCGCACGTGTGTGTGTGTATGTGAAAAGGATGGATGGATAGAGGAGTGGAAGAATCAAAGCAGATGTGTCATTGCTTCACAGGGGTTCTGGATGTTGGCTCCTGTCTGGTCTGACTCCTGCTTAGTCACCAGGCCTGAAAGGACGGGTGACTGGCAGCCATTCTGGCTCACACTGGCCTTGTGTATAGTCTGCAGGGGAGCGGTAACAAGCACTTACTAAATGACCAGACAATTCCTTCATCAAAGTCCTTTCCTTGCCCTCCGAGGTCTTGTAAGTTACTGTGTTCTTAACATAAACAAACATGTGTTTTGGCCACTAAAAATGTGGGTTGATCCAGTAACATCTAAGTTGCCTTCAACATGCCATTAGAAAGGCTTAACCCTACAGAGCATTTGGCGGGTCCGTCATTACAAACTCATGTTCTGCAGAAAAGGATTGTTCAAACCCACAGAGCCTAAGTTTAAATTCTAGTCCAGATCCCAAGGTTTTCAAAGATGCTAAATATATACTGCCCAATTACAGGGACAAGTGTATAAAATGATACACAAGACATCTTGAATATTCTATTCTGTGTTATGATGGAGCCATAAAAATGTCATCTTAGATTTGAATATTTCACTCATTGTAAATGTGTAGCATCAATTAGGTGCTAGGGGCACGTAGAGAATAAATTGTAAATAATGTGGGTGTGTGTTTTATTTACTGGGCTGCAGCTGGCTGAGCTCATATTTAGTTTGTTATTATAATTTTATATTGACCCATATCCATCAATATCAATATCTTAGGCTGTGTTTACAAAAAGCTAAATGCTACTGATCAACCCTGAAAAGCTACTGACACTCTGAATTGTTGATATATTATATAATTGCATTTTTCAAGTTTATAGCTGCAAACTGATGTGATTGGAAAGAATTTAGCAACTTGTTTAATTATAAATTTCACTTTGAACCAGATGTATTAAACTTGATTAAATTAAGATACTGTGTCTTTTGTCTTCTCTTTGCTACACAATTTAAAGGCAATTAAAGAAGACAATTTTTAAGACTATAGAAGTCAGAGTAATATAATAAATTACACTGTAAGCAGACAAAAGTAAATGTGACTGCTGTGCAAATAAACACTCAAGACTTTTAAATATACTGCAGTTAGACTGCAGATAAGTCTGCAACAGGACGTCTCAATGTCAATTTTAAGTTCATTAAAATTGTGACGGGGGTCCTTTGATCGGCGCTTTGTTTCAGTGCCCAGTGTGGGGTTATGTAACAGGTCATCTGTGTATTGCCGTTTGGTTGTGTTTTAATTTGGGTGGGTGTTAATCCTCAGGGTGACACTGTGGGTTAAAGAGAATGAATGACGGACTTGTAGTCAAAATGTTGGCGACGTCACAGAAATAACAAACCTGTGGCATCGAATCTGCAACAGCAAAAAAAATAAATAAAAAAGACTGACATTTGCTATCGTACTATTTCTGTGCCTCACACAAAATTAACATCAAGTGATGCTGAGAGTAAGAAAACCCTCGTGGCAACTTTTAACCTCGACTTCAGAGATACATTTTGGAAACAAAGCACTTAAATATTGATCGTGTGTGAACCCGTATCCACTCAACTGACAACTGATCTATCATCCCACACAAGAGGAGGAAGGAGTAGCGACAGGGGCTGGCAGGGGAAGGCTGACTAACATGGCTTTAATGTGTCTGCTCGTAAACTGATGGTGACATGGTCTTGACTCGCTCATTTCAATTTACTGATAATGTTGATGAGAGCTGTGCTCATCCCACTCACAAATACACACATTGACAATGGACAAGCACTACAGCAGCAGTTCGCAGAAAAGGCCCACCAGTTATCGCGAACCATGAGGTGCACTGAGTCAGATAATAGTAATATGGAAGTGACAACATCCTTCTTTAAAAGTTGTGTTTTTGCAGCTGGGACAAAGTCATTTGTCAAAAGGCAACAATTATCCTATTTCACTGTTCCCATATGAAAGTCTACTGTCTCTGCCACACCTCACAGCTCCTCTGTCCTCAGCAAAAGCACCTATCTCAAGGGCCTGAAATGTGTATTTGCACCCATCATCCTCAAGTGACCTGCTGCGTCACAAAGCAGCTGACGTTAACCATTCAGCAGCTCACATTCAGACGCTTCAGAAGCTTAATGAGCATAAAAGGTGGAAGCAGTGTAGAATAAAAAAGCCTCTCCTTGGAGACTGGTGAGAACACACCTAAAGCACAGGTACAAAACCAGATCAAAAACACGCTTTGAAGCATTGAGGCTGCTCCGAATGTGACGCCCACACGCACACATAGACACACATGCACAACAAGCTTCAAAATCCCCTTTTGTTCCCTCCTGGCCCATGAGGGAGAACGTCACCTGCCCTCCACTGCGCTTTCTTCTCATACTCATACTTCTTGTTTTCTGCTCACACACTGTATTTGCATCAGAAGCCAAAAAAAAAAAAAAAAAAAACTGAGCTTGAAGAAAACTCAACCAAGCAGCTTCAGGAGAGACTGAGGGCCCCCAGACATGCTGGAGAGCGGGGTGCACTATTTCTTTCCGTGAGACAGAGAGGGACACACCTCTGTCAGTGAGGGCCCCTGGGACCCCTGGGTGTAATCTGGTCCTGTGTGTGTGATTGTGCATGCTGTGCCTGCAACCCCAACCCCCCACTACCCTCCAGATCCCCCCCATCTCTCCTTCTGTCTTTCTCCATCACCTCCCACGGACAATGTTTATCTGCTTTAGCTCGCACTCCCTAGGTTCACTGCCACCCCCCTTCCTTTTTTCTAGTGTGCTTCAGGACAATGCATTTAGCGTATGATAAGGAATGAGGCTGAGTGGAAAAAATGCTCAGCTTTTAACCCTTCCTCTCTGTGTCACAATGAGCAAACGCCAACTTTTGCTTAGAAAACAGAAAGTTGAGCCCCTGACGGTAATCACAGACATACTGCAAATTCCTGGACGCAAATTGAGAATTTTCCAGGATTAGAAGAAACTTTTGTGATGCCAAGTCTCTTAACAGCAGTTCCTTATTCAGGGGTTAGGATGAATCCCTTACTTTCCCGTAAGTTCTCAATCTGCTGCAGTCTGACCAGTCTACTGTACAATGTACTGGGGCTGCTGCAGCTGCACTCACAAAATGGTTGACTCCCTCTACTATGCCTTCACAAAATGGCCTCCCTACCAGCAGCTGAGTACAGTACAGAGATGCCGTGCATGAGAGTGATTCATTATTTAACACACTTCTGCCTTGGAACAACATTAAAGATGTATGTAAATCTCAATCTTAGACACAAATAAATTTGGCTGATTCTCTGCAGTATAATGGGATAGAAAAGATAAGAGACAAGTTCTATATATGCTGTGGTGTCAAACTCTACCATACCATATTAAGTGTCAGCTGTATTTCCATCAATATTTTAGTGAAAAATGTCTATGGAGTTATTTATCTAGATTTTACATAATTTAACAGCATCTTACCTGAATGTGCATTTTGATGATTGCTTTTCCGATCAGCGTGGCACCGAAAAATGTCCAGAACGGGACCAGAAAATGTCCACATGTTATTCCTGCCAGGTCAAAGAGGGGATTTGGTATCTGTTGAACACAGTACAGATATTCAGACTTGACAGTGTGTAAATTTATAAGAGGAAAAAAAGCAAATCATGAAGAGAAAGTGAAATTCAGTGGAACAATATAACTCAATATTGAAATCCATGCAAGTGTATTTTGTCTGCTTTTTTCTTAGATCTGTATTTCACATATCCACCTGCCTACCGGAGGTCACTGATTGTGCTATGATAATATGTGATACTTTTTTTTTTATCAGTTAATATTTATGTTTTCATTCATTCCTGAACAATTCAGAACTGACGTTTCTTTTATATTATGTATGCATTCGGGTCAATATTAGATGGATGGGGACGGGACAAAAATATATAGTGATACAAGTCCAAAGTGGAGGTGTGGAGTATTTTATAGCAAGAAGATATGATGTATGATTTTACTCACAGAAGCACAGGCTAAAATTCCCAGGAATCCGACCCTCTGGATGAGTTTCTGCACTGCTACTTTTGCCCTGGAGGCAAAGTCCTGAAAAAAAAGTGAGAAAAATGTGTGATTAAATTTTCACCAGAGATATAGTGATATTTGACAGATACTGATCCCACTCATGCTGCCCGTCCATGTGATGTACACTGTTATCTGCACAGCACTCATCTCAAACATGTTTTTCTCTGCAAACAAATTGCAAAATAAAAATTATATATTTTAATTGTTGTTATCAAACTTTCTGTTGGATACACATCATGATGTTTCTACAAACACAGGATCGTGTCTGATAGTTTAAAAGTATTTTAAAGGATTACTAATTATCTACATTTATTTTGATTAATTATTCACAACTAATTTCTAATACACTTCAGACTGATTGGTAAAATTGTTTGGTTCCGAATAATTATTATGAGTACTTAAAGATTTATTATGGGAGAATTATAGCAAAAAGTTCTTTCAGTGTTTTACTGAGCATTTCTGTGTAAGAGGGAAAATCACAGAGGTGTGTGACATGATGTGTGTATGCCAGCTGCAATGGTGTTTTTGAAGGGTTTTTAATAAACACTTGAAAACTGTTCAAATGTCACATTAAAATAAGTCAAAAATCCAGCATAACAACTTGATTTGGGATAACACTTGACATAACCAAACAGCTGCTTCTTGATTTTCTCCATCATCTCTGAATGCTGGTGTCTCAACTTATTTTCTGATTACTGCCTGTGTACTCACATTAAATCTTTCCATTTCATCTCTAAAAACATAGTGACCTTCATATGAAACGAAAAATAGGGGAATAACCTGTTTCTTTATATCTGTGCTTGTTACTAAATGAGTTTAAAGGAGCTGCAGCTGCAACAGGAGGATTTTCAACTTCTCCTGTAAATGCACCATCAGAAAGTTTGAACCAGTCCCTGAATCACACAGCAGCTGACAAACAAAAAATAATGAGACTCTCAGCAAACTGTTTACAACTTAAAATACATATATTTTAAAGGTTTGTGCATAAGAGTGATTTTCTTTCTGATAAATCTCTCAATTTGCATTTCTAAACCTGTACAAGTTCAGGTGCTTGGTTTTTAATGATAAGAATATCTAACACACAACATTTAGGCATGTTCTTTACAACATATATACTGCATTAATTCTGATACATCCAGATCTTGCAAAATAAATGTGAAAAGTATGGGTGATGAGGAAGACTTGGTGAGGGAAAGCTCTCCTCTTTGTATTTATCGCAAAAACCATGAACTTTTCTAAAAGTAAACTTGTTCCAAGAGGAAAGATGTATTTGTTTAAATGTATGGATGAAAAATGTCTTGAGATAGGTCAAGTTCTGAGCTTAATTCATGATCATCATAAACATAAAAAACTCCCGTCCAAGTTCACAGCAGAGATGCCACAAATTCACCTGACTCATATTCAACAAGACACGCAACTTTTACCCAGTAACATTCATCTGCATTGTAGGATAATTCCAAACTGGTTTTAACATGTCTGTACTTCACCTCTAGTGCCAGTTATAGTAAAGTCCATTGTCACTGGGAATGTGAGAACAAGACAACAGGCTTTGGTCATTCCAGTGACTCACAAATTCTTACTTTTTCTGCTGGTGTTGCCCTATGCTTCTTGACAGCTCCACAAAAGCCTCTTTTCACAGCAATGACACACATTTTTCCCCTAATATACCTTTTCTGGGAAGAGGAGCCTTAATCTGTTTGGATTTTTACTTAAACTACTTCTGGGAACACAGTGGGAATGCAAAGGCAACCCCTAATCCAGGACCTTGAATATTTTGTGAGGAGCCAACATTTAGGTAAATCATAAAATGACTGTATTGTCTGTATGTATGTTAGATTTATCATTGTTAATTTTTTTTTTTTTGCATTGAATTTGTGTGATTCTGGGCTGATAATGTGACTCTTAAAATAACAACATGAAGTGAGGATATTGCATTCCCAAAATCTTCAGTGCAATTTTTTTTTCCAGTTTCTAGGCCTTATTATGTTAAGAAATAGATCTTTTGGCAGCAGAGAATTTAGATTGAACAGCCAAAAACGCAAAATGGCATTCATTCTGTATTATTATTTCCAGATTTCGCTGAGCTTTTCTTTATGTTTTGATAATATTATCATGAAAAAACAATGAAACTATATTTTGTTTGAAATGTTCATGAAATTATTGTGTTAAGGCTGCCTCTATTTAAAATACTCAGAAGTTCTCCATATATTCATATTTATTTATCAAATAATGTGTAAATAATTAATAATTGTAATGTTTTCTATCATCAACTATTGTATAACCCGTGTTTCTTTAGTATATTAATACATATTTAGCAGGGTAAAGCCCTAAATGAATGTTTAACTTATTCTACACACATATGTTGAAATTAGACATTTCAGGGCTTTAATTTGATGTAATTTAAATATGTGTCTGTTGCTGTATATATTTTATGCATGTATATATTGCTGCTTGTATTTTCTCTGTGAAATTATATGGATGTTTCATGTTGACACCATTGTTTTGTGCCTCTCAGATAAAACTTCAGACTTGCTGCATTTAGTGACTAGGATATTCTTAATGTAAAAATAATTCATAATAATTCATTAATGCCTGCAACTGCAGTTCTTAAGTACATAAAGACTTATATAGGGGAAAACACTCTTTCTATCTGATGCAAATGTGGACACATAATTATGTTGAGAATGCTCATCCAATACATTTATAAAATTGTTCGTCTTTCTTGAATCATTAATTCATGTCTTATATAGTTTACTGTTGATTTTCATGTGGCATATTGTTTACATCTGTTACTTTTAAGAATACAACTTTGAAATACTACTCAAATTTAAATGTTCTTAATGGATATTTATTGAATGTGAAAATGCCTATTTCTCATCTAAGACAATACAGGAGTAACTGAGAAAGAATTTAGGGAAAAAACTAATGAGTTTCAGATGAAAATACAAGGAAAAAATGTTTTCTTTCAAAAAACCGAGGCCTCTGTTTCTGGAACATCATATTAATTTTGAAAAAAAAAAAAAAGAGGCGCAGTAGGGGGCTGGCAATACATGATCATACCTAATATGGTCAACAAAACCAGTACAGTGCTGATGACATTCTTTACGGGGTGCAACCCAGTGGACAGGAAATTTGAGAGACATGGGAGGTCGCCTAATAAGGTGGTGGTGGGGGGAGCGAAGGGACACAGAATCTGATTGGTTCACAATTTGAATTTCTGCCTCCCCTGATGTCCAATCATGAAGGTTTCTCTCCTTGGACAAGCTTGCAGTTTTAATGCTAGCCTGTCCCCATGTGTGCATACATGTGTGAGAGAGAGAGGGTGTGTGGGTGTGTGTGTGTGTGTGAGAGAGTTGCTCAGCTGGTGGGAGACAGGGAGGGAAGGAATTTGTATGGCTGGTTTACAGCTGAACCACTGAGGACTGTGTCTGGACCAGGGACACCTGACAACCACTGGTGTTGTAGCATAGACAGAACCCTGCAGAACCAATCAGTGCCATGGAGACAGCCTGTGAATCCCATTCATTGTCTGACATCATGACACATGCATTGTTTACATTAAGTGCTGTAGTTGAGCTTCTGGCTCATGCAGTGAGAGCGAGCATGAAAATATCACTGCAGTGTGAACAAAGGGTCCCTGAGGAGGTGAGGGGAGAGTGTAAAAGGGTGTGTGTGAACTTGTGACACTGTGATTTACTATAGTTGAACTCTGTACTTGGACTCTCTCTCTTGTCTGCATTTCTGCACTGGGGAAGCGTCTATCTTGGATGGCTGGGGTTCAGACATCCAGACTCTGTTGTTGGCGGCTTATGGAAAATCACCATCTTTGCCAGGCATCTTGCCAAGGGCTGCCTGCCTCCTCCCCAACGCCCACCCCTCCTCCACCCCGATCACCACTGGCCTGTAGGGCTGGGCTTAGCAGCAATTACATTTGGTAAGATCTTGTCAAGGGTGCAGTGTCATTAAAACCACGGGGGCTTTGGATCCAGGTTTGGCTGTTCGGCACAGATGCTTTACTCAGCAGTCTGCACACTCGGCCCCACGTGAAGCTGACATTTGATCTGTTATTTAACCCCCCCCCATTTATGATAGTCAGATTACCCAATACCTCATTTGAATAACCAAATCAGAAGTGTTCCTCAGAAACCACATTTCACCGGTTCTGTCTCTGATCTTTGCAGCATGTCCTCACCATGGTTTCATGAACATGCACTACTTTTGTGTCAAAGCTAATGCGGAGCGTTTGACAGAGAACTACACATTAATCCGAGCATCATTACAAAAATAAGAAATGTACACATCTTTTTGATTGAATTACAGTACATATACTGTAATGAATTAAATTGATGATGAATTGAAAACAAGATTAAATTGCTATTAGGTATAAAAATATACTTCTAGTCTATAAGTACAGGATAATGTCCTGTATTGAATTTTGTGTGGATGGAACAGATTGAGCTCCACATTTAACATATCGCCTGAATATCTGTGGTTACTGCTGCCAGGTGATGACAGTTATTAGAAAAATCCACAGGGAAAAACCCCACAGAAGACAGTTTTTTGAACCTGTTACAGCAGCCCCAGGGCAATAGCAGTTTCTTTATTTTAGCAGTACCATTCCCTTCATCGTAGTATATGCTAATATACTAAATGTAATCAGGATGAGGTTTCTGAAACAATATAATGGAGAAGCTTTTTCTTTGTTTTTCCATCTAAAGTGCAGTGTTGTACTATGTGATGTCCGTCTCTTTCTTTCTTGATGACAAGCTGCTCAGTGTGTGTATGTGTGTGTGTGTGTGTGTATATATGTGTGTGTGTGTGTGTGTGTGTGTGTGGACTTTTCATTGGGAAAAAGTTGGCAAAATTGTTTTCATTAGGCTTTGATAGGAACTGATGGAGCACAGAGTTTGAACATAGACAAAAAGTAGGCTGCGACAAGGCACCCTGCTCCATGTGGAAAAAAGTGTCAGACAAGGAAAAATCTATGCATAGCCTATACACAAGTCAACACCCACGCACATTTTTTCTCTCCTCTCTCTGTTTTCTTTTTTTTTCTCAATGAAAGTCTTTCACACAGAAGACACACATCTCCGGAGCGGCCATGAGCCCCCCGACACGAAGACGGCTAAAGTTCATCTCATTAACTTCTGACAAGCCCGCGCCTGCGCCTGCTCTCTCTGGCACAAGAAGTGGAGTGATTAAGGAGTCCTGACGCAATCAAAGCTACAGTCCCCTTTCAAGAAAAAAAAAGAAAAAAGAGGAGCTACGCATTCAATCTATCTGGACACACACGCACACACAAAACACACACACATACACACAGACAAAAAAAAAATGCACCCCTGAGTCCACGTTGACAAATTCTTTAACAAGCTGTGGTTAAAGGGAAGCTGGTTTTACTCTGACTCACCCCCCTCCTTTCAAACAGTTTACTGGAAATAAAGAGGGAGGAGGAGGGAGGGGGCACTTTCAGAGAAGTCACGTGATGGGGCCGGGCAAACCACAGCACAGAGAGCCTTTGAGTGCAGTAGGCCAGGGGGGAAGGCAGGCATACGCCCAGCGCAGATGGCCCTGATTTGAGTTACAGGAGATATGATCCTGGGAGTTGGCAATCAAGAATTCACAGCCTGTTAACCCTTTCCGTTACAAGCGGAAGTTACAAGCAGCCATGGACTTGATCCATGCAGGATGCTGCAAGACGGTCTGTGTCAATACTGAGGATTCCTCTCCGGCACACCGAGTGCTCACGTACTGAGCTAAAGATTTAAGAGGGGAAAAAAAGTCAATGTTCATGACATCAGCGTCTGGAGCCGTTAGAAAAGGCATGACTTCATTATTCTTGAATAGCTCTGTTGAATGAATGAGAAAAAAAAACAAAAAAAAAAACCCAGAGTGCTCTGCTGCTGTGCATCACGTGCACTTGTGGCAGGAAGTTGGCATGTGCAGGCTGAGAGAAATACCACGGGGTTTAAGTCAAACTGCTGGCACCTCCAAACCTCTGTGACTTGAGCAGAGGGGTCGCAGTCAGCATCTTAATCCCGCTCTGCTGCTAAAGGGTGGATAGAGAGTGTGTGTGTGGGATGGAGCCTGTGTCTATGTGTGTGTGTAGGGGGGGGGCGGTTTGACGACAAATTTTAACCACTTCCTGTCTAAACACAATGATCCGAACGACAGCAGAGTTTCTCCCATCCAATCCCAAAGGAGTCTGTTTCCACTTTGGTCTATTACTATTGATTTTCAGCTTTCAATCAAAAACTGAAGACACAAATCCACAGCGGATGACTGCCTCCGTGTCCACCTTAAAAAAGGTGAAAAAAAGGGTAAAACATGGAAGCGTGAAAATCAGAGAGCTGTTGCAGGATCTCCATGGGTGAAAGATGGAACCCTGAGAACATCCGAGTGATGGTAAAAGCTCTGGCGAGAGAAAAAATGTTTCCGTATGTGGCAGGTCCTCGCTGGTGCAAGCAACCTGCCTCCAGATGCTGTCCAATCACACGAGCACACACTATATACATACACATGGCTGCCAGATATCATCAGAGAGAGCGCGCGCGAGAGAGAGAGAGAGAGAGAGAGAGAGAGCAGTGTGCAGTAAGAGACGAGGAGTGTGGGAGAAAGAATAAGAAATAAGGAAGAGAGAGACAGAAAAAGACACAATATCAGAGAGAGGGAGCAAGGCTGAGGCTGTGTACTGAGACAGCAGCACGCAGCGTCACTTCTAATCTGCCGTTGCATGGATGCGAGACAGACGATGCTCCTCCTGCGTAACACTGTTAATTTGTTTGGGAAAAGAAACGCAGGAGCACTCCGATGCTGAGATGATCGTTTAGACAAAACCTCCTCGTCCCCAGGCTGCCCGTTTGTCTTGCTCTTCAACTGTCTCTGCGCTTTTCTCACAGTTTCGGTGGGAAGCGCCACTTTATCAGTAAGTGATGTCAGAGCTCCACTCTCACACATGTGGTCTGAGCGCCAAGGCTGCTGTTGGTGCCAACCTACCCAGCTGTCCACAGCATTACTAACAGTGGACCTTGAGGGTGCCGTGTCCCTGGCCCTTGTTAAAGAGCAGCGCGTACTCTTCTCAACACGTTTCTTTTTTTAATGACGTCCTTGAATTTGTTTCAGGATTAGTGTCTCAAAAGGTCACTTCAGTTTGTCACTTAACTATAATGAAATGAAGCGGTCGATGCACATAGACATCACATCCGTAGGGCCAAATATATCATCGCTGACACATGCTTTACCATGTAAAATCACCTATTTAAAGATCAACGCTTTTGCCTTTGCTTTGACGTCAGCCACTGAGCTGTGGCCAGAAAAAAACTGGTATAACTAGTTATGGATGAAATCATTAATTTGTAATAAGTTTTTGAGAAAACAATTAGGCCCTGCCCACATATACATGTGTATTTTTCTAAAACAAAACTCCTTCAATGCATTTTACCCTTTTGTCCAAACACAAACTTTTTTTTTCTAGGCTTTTAATTTGCCAAGATGACTTTACAGTAATGGTTATATCACCACCTGCTGACTTGGCATGCTCTCAACAGAGCTTTGACTGTAGGTTTGTCATGTGGACAGACACTGGAGGGAAACCCCCTTTTTAAAAATACCAATGTACATGTGGACTTGGCCTCAGCCCAGGAGCTCCTACACAGGTGGATGTGGGAGAGAAGAGGGAAAAAACAAGTGACTGGTTAAGCATTGACTTGTATAACTGTCTGAGAGATTACAGCAGTGAAATTTAAACACATTAGAGTCATTTTCATGCATTCTTGAACTGGGATAAGACAAATCAATTCTAGTGAGATACACAAAACTACTCTGTATTTTAAGGCAACCTTATGTGTCCTAGCATGAATCGCTGTGAAGGGCCCAGAGACCCCTGATTAATTGTGACAATACATTTGGATTAATAAAAATGTTAAATAAATAACATCAATGACAAGGACAGAGTGATTTTCTGTGTTTTGAGGAAATAACTTACTTCCAGCAAACTGTGACAGTTAAACCAACATTGGAAACAAGTGAAATCCTGCCTGTGAGTGTTTCCCCTTCAAAATAAATAGCTTTCATTATTAACAATTTTCCCTTGTTTTTTATGAAACAGGATATGGAGGCAGCATATAACAAGGAAAAAAAAAACAGATCATGAATGAAGTTATCCGGCTGTGAATTAAATGAAAAGGGACTTACTGGATTGCTCCGTAAATCTACTTTCACCTTGTAAAGTGCATATCCTACTCTTTAATCTGAGCATTAGTTATGAATTGGTTAAAAGAGACTATTGTGGCATTTTAACATAAACACAATAAATGCCATTTTCTGCTCATTACACATCATGCACATCCACAAATATAATGGGATAACAACAGGGGAATAAAACTATTTCTCATATATTGTATAATTTCTTATGCATACACAAACATGGCCTAATATAGGCAGATTTTTGTAATATAACCAGAGACATTTTTTCCTTTTGGGGTTACAGAATTATCAAAGACAGCATGTCATTACTGATCCATTCTCCTCTAAACTATGGTTGGACTCTAACTAATCCCGTGTGCATGCTGAGAAGTGAAATGCATACTGTAAACAAAAAGAAACATTCCTCTGAATCACTCAGTAATCCCTTGATATCTGGGATACCCTCATAAAAAGCAGAGGTTTATTTGCTCACAGTCTTGGTCCTGTCCGATATAGTTTATTTGTATATTCAAGAGTGAGTGAGCCTGTTATAAAGTTGAAAACCATTTAAGGATGAAGTTTTTTTTTTACTGCACTTGACCTGTCTGACTGTTTGACCCACACTGCTGGAGAGAGAAGAGCATTCCTGAGGATGAAGACCGTGTCAGGACGGTTGTGATGAAAAGCTTTCACTAAACCACATGCATATTTCCCCTAAACTCCCTTCCTCCATTCATAATCTCACAAGGGTGGAAAAATAAATATTTACAATGAGCTATGAGGCATTGTTGAAACATTTGCAGGGATATTTTATCTGAAAGTTGTTGCTTTTTAACAGAGGATGTCAAAATGAAGGGCCGGAAATGGCGGGAACATTTTACTCGAGTGCATCATTGCTGCTCCCTTAGTCATAACGTTGTGAAAGCATGATTCCTGTTGTATTGCACACACTGAGGTGGGGCTTGGTCAACACACACAGACACACACACACACAGACACACACAGACACACACACACACACACACACACACACAGACACACACAGACACACACACAGACACACACACAAATGAGGAAAGAGGTGATGAAATGAAGATAAGTACATAAAAGGACAAGTTAAAGTTCAACGAAATTAGTTTTGGGGGGTTGAAGGGGCAGGTG
>OMNW01009502.1:0-13833 GCA_900303245.1 Selene dorsalis
CCTTCTTTTTCACATGTATACAGTATGTGCACAGTAGTAGTGCACTGCTTGCTTTTCAAGTGCCTCTGCCTCATTGCCGTCATGTTGAACATGAGCTGCTACTATTCTGCTCTGTCCAAGGGAAGCAAGGATCAGCATGCAGAGAAGCTTCACACAATGAAGTGCACCAGTGAGTCTCAGGGTTCTTGTTGTTGTTAAACCAGACCTCAAATGTCTGAGAACCAAAGAAGGCAGACACATTTTTTCCTTTTTTTTCACTTGATAAAATATGAGATGGCACATAGAGCCAGATAGCAATTAACTACCCTTTTTTTCTTGCATTGGGCCTCCTGGCCACTATAGCCTGTTCCTACATCAGAATCCTGTTTTTGACTTGCTCCCTTCCTAATTCTGTTCCCGAGTCAGACAACTAGTCAGCTCCTGAAACCCAGTCTCTGCTGACACACAGCCACAGAACTCCAGCTGCCTGCCTCTTACTCTGCACTCTGGCATGGTGTGCAACTGAATCTTGTGCCAGCTGCTTTTCCTGACATCCAGCCTCATTGCTGACCTCCAGCCCGACCTCCACAGGGGACTGCTGTGTGCCAAACTACGTTCAATTTTTGTAAATGTTCCATGATGCTGGCACATGGCACATTATAATACAGCACGATAACCATGACAGAGTACTTAGAAAAACATTAAAACAGGTCACAGATTACTGATTACCTGGTTAAAAATGTAATAAGGAGCTGCTGAAAAGTGTTTCACCTTGTTTATGTTCATATAATGTTTTTAAACAGTAAGGAGTCGGTGGAAATTGGGGGTAAGTGATTAGTTACATTTCTTTTGCATTTATTACATTAAGTCGTGCATCTGTGATGGCTGTTACAGTAATCAGCAATGAAGTGTTTACAATTCATAAACCAGTACAACCATACATTTCAAACTTAAATCTGCATGACTTGACAGATTGACTTCTTCTTCTCATGACTGGTTGATAATTCATTGCATGGATGGGAAGGTACATATGTTAGGGGCCTCAGCTACACCCCTCCCATCACTATCAGGCCCCTAAAGGGACCAGTACAGAGCATGAGAAGAACACAGTGACAGTACCAGTAACTTTTCTTCCAATCTAGGCTCTTTTCATCATATACACAAAGACAAGTGATCCCAGTGTACCAGATAACCATCCATGTTCCACAGAGAAACACATCTCCACCAGGCATTAGCAGACAGACGGCTGATTTTTGACCTCTACTTAACCCACTGTTGTAAACATTCACCACTGGAGCTGCTACATGGAGGCACAACATTCTATTGAATGGCACTTAACTGCTCTTATATGGAGGGTAATGGCTCAGTGCTGCACTGAGGACATGGAAAACCCTTTAAAGAGAGAGTGTTGCATAGTTTATTTATAGGACAGTATTTTCACAGCATTAGGTCAAAGTGACATGTTTAGGTTTATAGGCATGTGGCATCATCCCTGACTTTGATGTAATCTTAGACTAAGGAGTTTAGATTTAGACAATGTTGCTGCTTCTTTAACTGCTTTGTAATGCGGCAGAGTAACTTAGCGCTGTTTCTTCACAGGCTCAAAAGAGCAGAGAGCAATGAGGGGTTTGACATTAGGGGAGGGTCACACTGAGTTTTTTGGGACAATGGCTGTGTGTTAATTTGACAAAAGCATGTTGAACCCATCTGCAGGCAACAATCAATTATTTAAAAGTAGCTGCTGTGTCTTTCAATTACCTTCCACCTCATGTTTGAGGAAGCTGGGAGGAGAATAAGGCTGATTTAAGACAGAAGAGACACTGTTGCTTCTAAACCTTAACGCCTGGTCACAGCAGGAATGGCCCAGCGAAATTAATCTTGCATGTCTTTGCCAAATATTTCATTATTGATGGCTTGGTCACGGGTTGGTTGGTGAAATGCTGGGCTGATGTGCTGAGTTAGCCTTCACAACCTCTCTCCCTTTCTCTCTGTTCTGTTTACAAGAAGAAGCTCATGCTGTTTTCTTTAAAGACATATTTGAACCATCATCTCCTGTCCTGTACCTGTCAGCTCCTGATATCCAGTCTGATACTCAGGCTGAGGGTAGTTGGTACAAAACTGTTGCCTATTAACATTTTTTAGAGGCAAGCCTCTGGAAAAATGCTCTGCGATTGAGGTACAGGACATCCTTGAGGATCATCAGCAAAAGCTCAGAAGAAAAAGACACACCCTCTCACAGCATTGCATGTCAGACCCAAAGTATACTGCAAGGCCAGCCTCTAAAGCTGTCTTATTTGAAAGAACAGCTTTCTAAACTAGTCTATGACAAGCAGGTTACAGCAACAGACCCAGTTCCTTCTTTAACTATCAATCACAGCACCCCAAACCCCATAAACATATGACATGGAAGGAGTTAGTCTCCACAACAGGACACTTCCCCACATTTGGACGTGAACAAATGGTGAAAGGAATCATATCTATGCTTCTCCACATATTGAAGAACCCCTGACTGGTTTCAACCAGGAAGATCAACAAAGGTGTACCAACTTCAGAAAAAAAATGAAGTAAGCATGTGGAAGCATATGTTACCCCATCTTATTCATTTTTAATTAATGAACCAATTAATTAATTATATATGGTACATGCTGTATCAGGTGATCCCCACTCCCATCTTGTGTTGCCTGGAAACGCTTAATGTCCATTGTGGTGTGATTTTGCAGCTCATGTGTTGTAACAGTCATTAAAAAAATGTGCAGTGCATTGAACTCTGAGGACCACTGTACTGCACTGCAAACAAACTCCCAAACAGAGCAGACTTTAGAAAACTATAATGCAGAGTATTAAGATCAACTGCAACATGTTTATTCTACAGAGAGACGACAGTGCAAGCATGACTGGTTCTGTTTGTTTTCAGTGAATACACAAGACTATCTTTTACTTTGACAACTATACAATGTGCTACTTTATATAAACTATAGTATCATTACGAGGACAGCAGGCTCTTTCCCATTTGTCTGCCACAGTCATTACAAACAGTAAGTATTACAAACTCATTAATGCCCTCATACACACGCATAGGCACAGTCATTTACAACATTTACATATTCATAATAGGAAAGCAAAGCTTTGTAATCATGCTTTGTTTGCCAATGATGTTTACAACAGTGCAGACATCAGACATCATTATGGTCTAAATACGGTGAATTAAATTAAGCAAATGTGGTCGCTCAACAAAATGTATTTTCAAATGAATGGCAGAGCAAGCAACACAACTGTGTGTCTGTTTAGTTAGTGGAGATGTGAGCTCAGAGCAACCAACATCTGTCCGTGGTTATTTGAAGCTGCTGATTCATTTGGTGAAAAGAATATAAATATACTAAGGATGGGAAGATTAACCGATATGCATCGATACACATACACGCGCAGGCGAGATGTGAGTGCATTGGTAGCACAGCTGTGAATGGATGCAGTTTTTGAAAAAAAATTGAGATGCATTGGTCATTAAAAGTTTGCATCAGTAAAATTTGATAGTGTGATCATTGAGTGTTTTCTGCATTTATTTGTACATGTAACTGACCAAATAAGATGTTATTTGACATTTATACTCTGCCTTAATAAGATCTATGTTACGTTAACCTGCATCACAGATGTATGTGGTTAGGGATAGCTTCAAACATGTCAGTTAAGCTGTTATTGTTATAACTGTTTCAAAGTGATTTGAAACACTGATTTTGTTGAATCACAGTGCATTGTGATCAAGCTGTGACAGCACATAGATAGGTGCTGCATATTTATCTTAAATCCATCAGATTGTGAACAGTGTATTGAGATGCATATTGTATCAGCCTCGTGCCAGGGATACCCAAACCTAAAATATACTGTATATTCTCCTTTTAGCCTCCCTCCGGCATTGCTTCAGTGCTGGTAAACCCAGATTAAACTATCCCAGACGCCCATGGAAGGAAACACGTGCTGTATCTCAATTTGAATTCTTCCATGAGTACACTGTCATGTAGTATACTATGTACACTAAGTACTTACTTCTGTAGTGCGCGAATTTTGACGGTTAGTGTTGTCTCAAATCGAGTACTGTTGTTGTGCACTTACCAAAACTAATGATCGCAACAGTTGTCAATGTTTTCTTTTTTTTGGACTGCTATTATCGCCCGTCAACACATCTACCGGCTTGTTTTGTTTGTTATTTAAATTGGCAATAATGAATGCCTTACTCGTAGAGATTACATGGAGATAATGCCGCCACCACCGCCGTGTCAGATGGCTCCTCTTACTGGCAGAAAACATTGGCCTTCCAGTATTTTGATTTACATATCTATTCTGCTACGTAGCCGTGATGGCGAACATTGTGGGTGTGAAGTGTCTATTGTTCCACACTCAACTTTTGGACCATTTTGAGTGCACCATCTGGGTACTTTTTGACACACTTGTCAGTTGAGACACACTTACATACTCAAAATACTTAGTTTAAGTATGGCAGTATTTGAATTGAGACACAGCAACGGTCACTGATTGGTTGGCGAACCAGTAATATCAGATCTGGTTTTACCCGCACTTGTCGGGATACTTTATGGCAGGTGTTACGACAGTTGTTGTCTTCTTCGGAAAAATTACCCAGAAGCCTGTTGCTCCCACTGCACGAGTGAATAAAGTGTATAGAAAACAAGAAACGTCTCATCTACTGTTTTAATATACTAAGCAGACAAGTTTGTTACATGGTGTCAGAAGTGGTTGGGGATGGCGAAGTTCCAACAACGGGAGAGTTTTTGTTTTGAGAAACCAGCGGAGTGGCCTGACTGGAAGAAACATTTCTCCCGGTACAGGACAGCTACTAAACTGGACCGAGAGGACACCCGGTTCAAGTGAGCACGGTGGTGTACATGCTCGGTAAGGAGGCAGAGAACATCCTGAGCTCTTTCACCTATGACGAGGGGGAAAGTAAGGATCAGAGAGATGAGATGAGACAGAGTGCAGCATGTGGGAGATCGTGCGGAGACGTTTATCCGCACTCTGTATGACCTTACTGAACACCGCAACTTCAGTGCAAAATGAGAGGAGCACATTATTGTCTTTGGCAAGGACATGGATGAGAGTCATGGAGCATCTAGCAGCGGTTGGCCTTAAGTTAAACACTGAGAAGTGCAAGCTGAGAAAGACTGAGTTACATTTCCTGGGCCAGGTGATCAACAAAGGTGTTGTGTGACCTGATCCAGTTAAAGTGTCAACAAGCTCAGTCTGCCTGAAAATGTCCAAGAGCTGAGGAGAGCCCTTGGCATGGTAAACTATTTGGGGAAGTATATTCCTGACCTTGCCACTGTGGGTCAACCACTGTATGAACTGCTAAAATCAAAATCAGTTTGGATGTGGGGTCCTGTTCAGCAGACAGCCTTTGACAAAATCAAAGAGCTTCTCACAATGTCACCTACCGTAGTGTATTATAATGCCAACAGGAGCATGATGGTCTCAGCTGATGCTAGCAGCTATGGGATTGGTGGCGTCTTGCTACAGCTCCATGGTGAAGACTGGAGACCTGTGGCACTCTGTTCAAGGCGATTGAGTGATGCTGAAACAAGGTACACTCAAATAGGAAAAGATTGCCTGGCTGATTCCACTGATGAACTCCAGAGATTTAGAAAACACACCAGTCCGCTGCAAAAGACTCCTCATGCGGCTGATGAGGTTCAACCTGAAAGCTGTATATGGACCAGAGAAGACACTAGTGATGGTGGACATGCTGTCCAGGAGCCCGCAACAGGAAACTGAACACAGCAAGGACAGCCACACAGATGTGAAGTGTTATGTAGCTGCTGTAATAGGCAGCATCCCAGTATCAAAGTTGAAAATGGATGTCATTCGAGCAGAGACAGCCTCTGAAGAGCAACTCCAGGAGGTGCATTAAGAATGGATGGCCTGAACACATAACACACAGTTTGTATAAGTTCAAGTTGTACCAGAAATAATGCTGTTACATACATAAAATTGCATAAAATAAAACCTTAGGCTAGCTGCCCCTTTATCCCAGAAAGGTACAAAAATAAAATTGTACACATCACAAATTGTTTTTTTATGTGATTTTTCAAAATAGAAACTTTTTTTAGTAAGTCTCAATTCTCAGTGACTACAAGAATATGTTCAAGGTATACAAAAATTAAATCTTTAATAACTATTAATAAATAAAATTGCCAAAATAAAAGCTTAGGCTAGCTGACTTTTTCTCTCTCATAAAGGTGCCCATAAAATACACAACAATGAAACTGGTGTTTTCTTTGATATTTCAAAAATAAAATTGTACAGATAACACTGCAAACTTTACCAGCTATTTTTTGTGATTCCTGAACAATTCACATAAGGGTGGACATATATTGGACATGGTTTGTAGGATTACAGTCCATCATTGTCCATATGGTCCATCAGGAATATTTAGGTTCTTTTGTAGAAAAACAAGCTGATCTACGTGTTCTGGAGTAAGATTGCTTTGCTGCGCTGTCACAATATCTCCAGCAGTGGAGGATACTCTCTCCTCTGCAACACTATGCATAGGTAGTGTTTAGCTAATATGGCTAGTAGAGGGAAAGCCGTCTCATGGTACCTCCACCAATGAAGGGGGTCTTCTGAGAGAGACAGTGGAGCCGCCTCCAGATAACTCAACTCCTCCTCAGAAGATTTGGCAGATTTAGGGGCAAATTTCACCTCAGTAAGTGTCTTGCCCAACAGATTAACCAGTGCTGTGGCTCAGGAGGTCGAGCAGGTCGTTTATTAACCGGAAGGTCGGTGGTTCGATACCTGGCTCCTCCAAGCCGTCATAGTGTCCTTGGGCAAGTACTGAACCCACACTTGCTCCCCCACATGTGCATTGAGTGTCTTAATGTGTGTGAATAATTAGCTTCAAGTGCTGTGTAGCACTGTATAAATGTGTGTGTGAAAGGGTGAATGTGACAAACAGTGTAAAGTGCTATCTCTTTGTCAGGTCTTCGTGGATGGCCAGTTTGATTTATCGGACAATTGCTGTGTCCCCTGTGAAGCTTGCTTCTGTCATGGAGCAGCTGCTGAGCATGCAATGGAGCGATCACTGACAATGTGGGTGTGGACTCCTCCAACATGATGCTAGTTGCGTCTTTCATAGGCTTGAGTGCTTTAGCTATTTCCTCAACATTTGAAATGTCTGTTTTGCTGAGTGTGCAGATGTTGTTTGATCTTCCACATTTCCTCACCTGTGGAGAGTGAAGAGAGCGGCACAAAGAGCTGCCTGCTGCTCCAGAAATTGTTCAGTCATACTATCAGTCAAACTATCATGATAACAGCCTTGTAAAAATTAGGATTAAAATGTAAACAGGTCACTTTATCGTTTATTTTCAGGCTACTTACTCTGTGGTTCTTTTTCTTACTTTCTGTTTGTGTTTGTGTAGAATGGATGTGCTGTATCATAGTAGTGCAGTTTTCCACCTTCATGATTAATGTTTTTTCATCCATGACGTCTTGTGAGCTTGAGGTCCCTCTCATTGATGATTTGTCGCTTTTGCCAGCGGGTGAAACTAATGTTGTAAAAGTGATGATTTATGATGGGAAAGTTTGTCGTTGTGTTTTATTTTGAAATTTACCAGATGCTCTGTGTGTTTGACTTCCTGTGTGGGACAATCTAATTGACGTGGATTGATGCGTGATGGCTCTGTCATCTGGCAAAAATAGACCTGTTGCGTATGAGTGACGGACTGCATGAGTGACGGACTGCAGTGCACGTGGCAGAAAATGCTCTGATGACTTGAATGGGAGCAAATTGCTCTGGTGTTCGGAACGGAGCGAAGATGGAGTCAGTGGAAATTGGGGTCACTGGAAGAGTTGCGAGCAAAACACATGGGCAACAGTGACCACTGGTCTGTACTGAGACTGTTGTTATTTTGATGTGTATTTTGTATGTGAGTTAAATGGCTGCTGTGCGAAAAAAAACACTGTGGTCCATAATCAAGGTGCAGACAAGTGTTTTTGGAGCCAACAAGAGGATTAAAAAAAGAGAGCAAGATGGGGTAATGGAGTGACCGTAGCAGCCGTGCTACGACGACTCCACCCCCACTGAGGAGGTACTATGAAGTACTCAGCTGTAATGGAAAAGGACCTAAACCGAGTAGCAGCGATGCATATTCAGTACATCCACATGCACGTAAGCTGTCATGATGAAACATTGTGTGTTAGCAGCACATTGATAAAATCATGTCACAGAGGAAATATTGACATTATGCACACACCATCCAACCAACCCCACTGAAGCTGGGCTCTACCAGAGTACCGACAGATATGGTTTGACAAGTAGTCAAAAAGCTTTTGATTCCCTGGCAGCTAATTTATTGGTCTCCCAAACCATCTATTAAATCATTTAGCTGTGCTGATTGGCCCGCCAGCCTGCAAAAGAGACCAAGAATCAATTTGATGCTAGGGTCTTCAGTTGCATATGATTAAATGTTTCCCTCCCCTGGGAGGAAAAAAGCCACACTGTCATTATAATGCAAACTCAAAGCTCGCTCATCTTCACCTAACACACTCCCCCAGTCCTCTTTCACCTGCCTCTCTTACTTTATGACTGCCTCTCTCCCTGGCTCACCTCCCTTCACCTTTGCCATGCAGTCTTGACACTGACTTGGTGAAATGAAGTCAGTTTGACTGGTGCCTGTCAAATCAGTGGAGGGTAAGTGCTGTTTTTTTATGTGTCAGAAAAGAAGGGGAAGGTGAAAATGAACATTGGAGGACAGAGTGTCCACTCTGCCTTGAAAGCCCATGAGTCTCCCTACTGGCAAAGAGAAGCATTATGACAGCGGCAGCCAGAGGTTAAAGCACCAATTAGCTACAGCTAATGAACCCTCATTATTATAGTTTCTCCCCCTCTTTCTACTTCACTTCCTTCCTCTACACTTCACTGCTGTCAATGCTCAGAAATAACCCTGGACCAAAAGACCAGTGAGAGAAAAAGATGTGTGTTCAGACATAACCATGAAAAAGTACGTAATACACATTGCGTGTCGGCTTTTCCACGCTGTAATGTAAATAAGAATAACCTGGCAACCAAGACAGGCTGTGTTTGGTTGAGACAGAGGTTTATAATCTGTTCTGCTTGACTGCTTTAAACTAAAGATACAGCCGATGTTACTTTATGTTTTAAAACTCTTTCATACTTGAACAGTGTTTTCTTTAAATGGAGCTGATTAGTTCCACTCTCCTCTCTCTGTCTGACGCTCCAGCATTGACATGTACAAGCTGTTTGTAGGATCCTCAACAAGTGCTGCAATCCATTCTAATCCACCTGCTGCTGGTTCATAATGAGCTATGATTCAATGTCAGCTCACAGTGGGGGCAAGTGTCACTGTCTTGTTCAGCTTCTCCTCAGCGCTGTGTGGAACCAGTGGCCACACAGTCTTCATTTAAAGTTATGACCATTTCTATTCACTCAGTTAGATAATTCACACCAAACTGCACATTTAGAATCTGGGTTTTTCTGCTCTTTAAGAATGTAATGAGGCATTTTTTATGGCAGAAATCTGAGTGTGTAAATACCATAAGCCACACATTTTAATAATAATCCTGTTCATCTTTTTAAATATATTTCGAACATGTTTTTAGATTGTGCATCACTTGCTTACTCACTTGTTTATTAGTTTTTCAAATGGGGATTTCTTTTTTCCAGTGTTACCCCCTTTGAATGTTTTTAGTTTGTGATCAATAGTATTCTTCTTTTCTTGCCTTTTACCGTGTAAATCTTTTTTTCTGTTTTATCTCTGCAGGGAACAGCAGCACACTCCCTAACAGATATAAAGATATCCATTGGATTAATTTAAAGGAGACATATTATGCCCCTTTAAACAGGAGTGAAAGTTAGCCGGTACGGTCCAGTACTGCGTACCATTAAAAGATTCAGTGGCGGTACGCAGGAGAGCGGCTGCCTGCTATAAAGCCTCATTCAGAACCAGTCAGGCCATACTTTGGGTCAGAAAATAGATCTGTTAGCAATGTGCAGTCTTGAACACTACTTTGTCTGTTTATAAATTGCTTTTAACTCATTCCGAATTGTTTCTGAACTGTCCATGCTGTGTTTTGGTCCATGCTGGACGAAGCCTTGGCCGGACATCTCCCTCTCTTCCTCAAGGCTCTTGCCCTGTTTCTCTCCCCCTCTCCCCCCTCCTCTCGGAGAGAGCCCTGTGGTCTCCTCTCAGCCTTCTAAATGTGTACTACTATGTTTAATGTCTCTCTGTTCATTGCAAAATGTCCCAATCAAAATCAGTAGGAGAGTAAGCAGTTGTGTTTCATGTTGTTTTGTTCAATTTCAACAACACATAACAGCTTGAAAAAAAAAACTGCTTCTGAGCCAACAACCACAGATTTCATTTAGCAGTGAGTGCGCATGCGCGTCTACCATATTGTCAAGTGTTTCTAATTTCTGCCTACTCCATACAGGTAGTCTACAGTAAAATATTTAAATGTTTTTATTTGTTTGGGTTTGAACTTTGCTTTTTTAAAATGCATGAAGCGAGAGAGAACAATATGAGGCAATAAAGGCTTTGGTAATAGTACTGGCAATAATTTAAAACTTTCAGCCATGGATGTAAGTGTGAGTGTTTGGATGTGTTTCAGTGGTTAGTGAAAAGAGCTACATAACTGCAGAACATACAAGACACCATCAGTGTCTATAAACCAGACCACCTGGAGTCACTTGGAGGCATTTCAGATTAAACTGCCAATAATTGGAACTATGGTTTAGTTGCAACTTAAACATGGCAAATAAAATACTAATAGAGTTTAATTCAATTCATCTCTGTTTAGGCTAGTAGGATGGAGCTTATAATGATCACATGACTCTGTCCATGTTTTCAGATTTTTCTGTCAGTCTTCTGAAATATTCCACATATGGATGACTTGAAGGTTTGTCTTGTAAAGGCTTAGAGGAGAAGTTCTGTTTTCCAGGTTACACCAAAATTGTATGGGTGTATGAGTAAATTAACATATTTTATGCAGAAATAAGGTCCAGGTCCAGGTTCCTTTAAGACAGTGTCACAGATGCAGGGCACCCACATATATCAATCAAGAACATGATGTGAAAAGACACAGAATACACTTTGAAGTGGACTAGTGGAACTGAACAAACGCAGGAACAGCCTACAGTGGAAACCAGTGCATTTATGGCTATGTATAATATATTGACTCACAATAAACTGTTATATAGCTACAGCCCAAAATGCATGTATGTATCCATCATTTGATTCTGCTGTCATGTAAATTACACATGTACATAGTGTATGTTCCAGATCTCGCATGTGCTCCTTTGATGTGAGTGAATACAGTTCTATCCATGTTTCACTTCATCCATGTTAATTGATGTGAGATCTTTACCGCTTGCTGCCCCCTGGCTTCCCTTGTTTGGGAAGAACTAGCAGGGGGTCAATTTAATGATGCTGATTTATGTGTGTGCAGGACAGTGTGTAGGGCGTCAGTACAGTGCAGAAGCACAAGCCTGGACATAATAGGTCTTTCTATCATCTTTTTTTGCCCCCCTGAGGCTCAGCCTGCCCTGTGTGTCCATGAAGAGACCCCATACCCCTGGGCTGATTTTACAACCTCCAGTTAAACTCACTTTGCCTTTAATGAGCTCATATTATACAAAATCTACTTGACTTTTCAATGGACTTGACCTCTAAAGTCCCTATATGAATTCTTGTGTTAATAATCCAATATTCGTCTGCCCAGTCCAACTTATCTTTGTTACAGCTTCTCTTTTTCCCTTTGTCTCAGTCTCACTTGCAGTCACTACCTCAGTTCAACTTTTGATCCACTGCCAAACTAAAAACGAGACCAAGAACTGCAGTGACTGGAGAGCGATAAAAATCAAATAGGAAGTAATTAGTGTAGGTATCAAGAATGTTAAATGTCTTTCAGTGTTGCCCATATTCCATGAGGGTGCAATCATTTAAACACATAAACACATTAATGGCAAGTTAACGCTGATAAATTAGTACAATTACCTCAAATAAATGAGACCATTGTTGAGCCAATCTGCAGCTTAGTACCACTGGTATTTCCAATTGCTCTGTGGCCTAAGGAGGATCTTTATTCATTACCCTACTTACTTTTCTGAAGATGATAAATATTTGAAAGGTGACTTCCATGGCCAAACCTTTTAAAGAAACTCTGCTATGCTATGCATGAAGTCACCACAATCACCTATCCTAGGCTGCTCCACCATCTCTTACTCTATTTTACTCCATCTCATCTTATTCCAGGCAAATCCAAAACTGTCCAAAGTAGGGTGTGTGGAGCTATGACTTGAGTAAATGCCATATTGTGGCAAGCATACACCCACCCACCCATCCGTGTTTTTCTGCTGTAAAGTTGGACATTTTAACCAGGCAACATGCACCAGGAGATATAGACTCTTTAACATCCTGTTGGGAACCTACTGGGAGATTTTCCCCCATCAAGTTATCATATCATGATATTATCTCTCAAAAGCCTTGTCTGGTATTATCATACAGGTCACATGATTTAGTTCAGGTTATGTGCCATTGTTTAGTCAGTCTTATGGCCACCACAGGGGCAGGGCATTCTTCCCAGAGGGAAAGTAATTACTGAGTAATCATATTTATTTTCAATAAAACATCAATATAATTCATAAAATTAATGAAGACTTTTTTCTTAATAGTCAGATAAAGAAAAAATGTTCTATGTTTGTAGTGTCATTTAACAACCTTAGAAATGTATGTATCCTTCAGGATACGTTGCCAAATTAGGAATAGACAACATTTAAATTTGGTTTGTGTGTATAATTCAGACGTTTGTATCAAACTGTAAGGCATGTTAATATTGATTACAAAGACATGTTATCATGCAAAGGTATGTACATTACATCAGTTACACTGTTGTACAAGGTATAACTTTTCTAGCACAATTTTTATACTTCTGGTGGCTGTGGTTTTACTGAAGGATACTTGCAAGTGTAATCTTAATAATTTGCAATCCATGATTATTTTATGCTTTGATGTAAAAGCTCATCTAATAAACAAAATACAGACAGAAAGAGATTGTTTTGTGGATATGCCCTGTAAGCTGAATTGGTTTAACTGAACAAAATCAATTTAAAAACTAAAATGTATGCTGTGAATGACTAGAAAAAAACTATAATGCATAATTTCTCTCCATCAATATAAATATTACTATGTTTATCATTTCAACTCTCATGCTGATAGTTAGCTGCCAAGTTTTTATGCAGCTGTTACATTTATCATTTATTTTACAGGCTGTTTTCCCCTGTGCACGTTGTGTGTTGCATCTGCTTTTCTGCGTCCCATCCTTTGTTTTTGTTTGTTTGTTTGTTTGTTTGTTTTTAATATTGGGAACAAGAAAATTTGTCACCGTTTTTTCTGCCCCTGAGACAGTTGCTCGCTTAATTTATCAACAATTTTTTCAATGAGTCGTTTAGTCAAATGATTAATTTTCCTGGACTTACATAGTTCCTCTTTCATGTCTGCTGTGCGTGTTCGTGTAAATTGCGTAATCGACAACAATTCGACGGTATGTTGTATGTGTTGGCGTATTTACATCACTGACGTAAACGATTAAGAGGATTAATCGGGACAGCCCTAGCTGAGTGAAATCTCCGGTAGTTAGCTTATGAGCAGTTCGGCAAGGCTTCGTCCAGCATGGACCAAAACACACCCCGGACAGTTCAGAAACAATTCGGAATGAGTTAAAAGCAATTTATAAACAGACAAAGTAGTGTTCAAGACTGCACATTGCTAACAGATCTATTTTCTGACCCAAAGTATGGCCTGACTGGTTCTGAATGAGGCTTTATAGCAGGCAGCC
>OMNW01009503.1:0-25315 GCA_900303245.1 Selene dorsalis
AGTGTACATGCACATTTCACAGGTGCTTTGACTGATTCAAGGTCGGTCAACAATCACATGAAAATCCAGTATAGAAAAATATCTACTTTACAGTTGAGTGATTATGGTCGAAGTCACAGAACTATCAGATTTAAAGTGGGCAGCACATGTTCCTCCCACACCTTTACTGGGGCAAAGTTTGCGCCACGTTATTGACCAGTTCACTCCAAACATTGTTTGCCATATAAGTGTAAAATGAGGACTGTGAAAGATCAGGGTTCCCGATCAGAGGTGTATTGATCCTCTGTCCCTGCTGCCAGTATGTGACCTGCTCAGTGACACAGCTTATCTCCAGGCCTGAGGTCTAGGGATCAGATTCAGGACACATGCAGTGACACAATTACAAAACATACAAACAATACTCTGGAGGACAATCCATTCTTACTGTTTGTTTGTTTGTTTGTTTGTTTGTTTGTTTGTTTGTTTGTTTGTTTGTTTGTTTGTTTGTTTGTTTGTTTGTTTGTTTGTTTGCTTCTCAGTCGAGGATGAAGTGCTGTCCATGTGACTCCAGAAACCCAAATGGTCCTCTGGCCCACACTCTCCAGGAAGTCCTGTCTACATCTGCTCCAGACCGATGGTGGCAGTCCAGGAAAGGTGAGAAGAAATAATAGTATTGATTCTATGAAAATCAATGTTTTAAATCAATGTCTACCTGTGAACATCTGTAAAACATCTGTTGACCTGTTGTGCCTGTTTGCCCTGCAGAGGAGAGTCCAGTCACTCTGGAGCTGGACCTGAATAACCTGTATCAGCTTGACAACCTGGTGCTCAGCTTCAAGGTAGGACACAGTCTGCAGCATGTTACATCTCTTAGTGCTTCAAGTAGTAAGAACTTATATTATTTACTTTCCTTTACATTATTTAATTAATCACATTTAGTAGAAACACATCACTCTTCATATTTGCATATATTTATTCCTCATGCGTTAGTTGTTAGTTAGTTAGTTAGTTGCTGTTAAACCTTGTTTATCTGTGTTTGTGGAAATAAATGACCACAAGACAACAAGAAACCAATCAAAGAAGACAAATACATGACATTACAATATAAATGGGATAAAGGATAAAATAAATGAATGTGAATGTGAAAGTAAAACAAGTGGGCTGAGGAATTGAACCCAGGTCCTTCTTGCTAAGACAACAGTGCTAACCACTGAACCACTGCTCAACCTAATGACAAAATCAACAAATGAATAATATGTAACACTCGTGTGTTTGTTTGCAGGGTCCTCGTCCCAGTGCTTTGGTCATAGAGAGGACAGTGGACAATGGCAGGACATGGGAGCCCGCTCTCTACCTGGCAACAGACTGTCCAAGAGCTTTTCCTGGAGTCCCCACCTCAACACCTCTGACCCTGGATAGGACCTACTGCTACACACTGCCCCCTACTGGAGACAACCCCTACCAGGATCACACAGTGAGGACAAACAGCTGTTTTGTTTGATAAACTCTAACTATCATCACACATTTTTTTAAGCAGCATTCTGAAGAGTTGAAAATATGTCAATTTCTCTTCTCCAGATTGAGTTCAGTCCACTTCGTCAGTACGCTTACGTCCCAGCTCCCGACAGCCAGAAGATTGAAGGTAAGTGTCTCTGTCTCCTCTGGATCAGACACTTTACAGAGCTGGTTAAAGGTTTTATGCAACCTGACTCACGTCCACCTCCCTCACAGATGCATCAGGGTTAACTGGCCTCAGGGTGAGGCTGACAGAGCTGGGTGATGTCCCACGTCTGCCGGGCAGAGCTCTCAGTCACTTTTATGCCCTGAAGGAGATGAGGGTGATGGGCACCTGCTTCTGCCATGGACACGCCAACCGATGTCTGCCAGAGACCTACAGCCATCCCCAGTCCAACACCATACAGGTACACACACAGGTGTTTGTTGTTTCTTCCTGCCTCCTGCTTTTGTATTGACTTGGATCAACAGTGTCCCTGACTCTGGACTAAACGCTGTATTTTCTGCTCCAGTTGCACAATTATGATTCATACTTGTACGTATTATTATAATCTTCTGTTTGTGCATTCAGTAAATTTGCTCTTGTTTACAAAAGGCATGCCCTAGCTCATAGGCCAGCTCAGTAAATCAATACAATACCAATCCAATGCCTTGTTAAAAAAGGTCTAGTTAATAAAGGTCTCTTCTGGTCGTCTGTGCAGGTGAACCCCCAGTGTGACTGTCAACACAACACAGCAGGTGTGAACTGTGAGCGCTGCGCTGACCTCTACAACGATCTGCCCTGGAGATCTGCAGAAGAGGGAAACACCCACACCTGCCAACGTAAGATCTCACCTGTACCTGTCTCACCGCTTTTTAAACAAGAGTCATCAACATGATCATGGCACCCACTGTCAGTGGGGAGGGACTCCAACACCCGCACCAGACCACATGGGTGTTTATGTAATATCTACTAAACCATGTGTCCTCTCTTCAGGCTGCGAGTGCAACAACCACGCCCAGCGCTGTCACTTTGACCAGGCGGTGTACGAGGCCAGTGGGCGCAGGAGTGGAGGTGTATGTGAGGGTTGTATGCACCACACCACAGGGCCCAAGTGTGACCAGTGTGCCCCTGGATACCAGCCAAACCCCCGCAGCCAAATGGATCGTCCGGATGCCTGCATACGTAAGCAGCTCATCACTGAAATTCAAAATTCTATGTTTTCACTGAGGTTGGATTTGTGACGATGATTTGTGTTGTGTTGCCATCAGGCTGTGTCTGCAGCGCTGAGGGGACAGTGAACGGGGGCCGTTGTGACGACAGCACGGGTCAGTGTCAGTGTAAGGTGAATGTTGATGGGCCCCGCTGTGACCGCTGTAAGAGAGGATACTATGACCTGAATGCCTCCAAACCTCTGGGCTGCACCAGTGAGTCATCTTCCACACTTCACACTCATCAGCACCACAGGCTTCTGTTTCAAAATCTTTGGATTTGATGTTTTTCAAAACAAAATCTATTTAGACTTTCAGTTCCTTCCATTAAATTAAGATACCCCTGTGTGAATGTGTCCAGCCTAACTCTAATGTTGCCCCTGTTCTCCAGAGTGCTCCTGCTCTCTAGATGGGTCTCTGTCAGATGTTTGTGATCCAGTGACCGGACAGTGTCCCTGCCGCCCCCACTTCCATGGCCTGAACTGTGAAGCATGTTCAGAAGGCTACTGGAAATCACCAGTGACCGGACGCTGCCAACCCTGTGGCTGTGACCCCACCAGGTCGTACAGGGGCACCTGCAACCAGGTACAACCTCCTGTATGCCGCATAGATACTTGAAGATGTTTGTTATCAAGGCAATTGATGTCAGTTTGTTTGTTTGTGCTTTGGTTGTTGTAATGACAGGTGTTCAAGTCAAATTAGGTCAACAAACCAGTGGTCTTGATAAGGTCCTTGCAGAAGTTAAATACCTGAGACAGACATTGATTTAACCCTTACCGGATAAAGATAGAAGGATTCATAGCCAGAGTTTATGTCTAGTTTGTCTTTAAATAGTGTTGACACTAAATTTTGTTTCCCTCTCTCCAGGAGACAGGTCAGTGTCAGTGCAGACCAGGATTTGGAGGCCGAACCTGCACAGAGTGCCCAAAGAACACATACGGAGACCCTCTCATAGGCTGCAGACGTGAGTCAGCCATCTTTGATTTTTCTGTTGTTGTTCAGATTACAGGTGGTTGTTTTTCTCTATATCTTATATTCTCATCTCTCTGCAGCGTGTCAGTGTGACACTGAGGGAACCCTCCCAGAGGTCTGTGACCAGCAGACAGGAGCCTGCTTGTGTCGGCCAGGTGTCATTGGGACTCGGTGTGACACATGTGGTAAAGGACGCTGTGACTCCTTCCCTGCCTGCGAGACGTGTCCTTCCTGCTTCTTCAGCCTGGATGCACAGAGAAAGAACATCAGCCTCGCATTGGAGAGACTCTCTCCCCGCTTCCCTTCTCCCGGTGTTCCAGATCTTGGAAAATTCGGGCCTCGCATCTTGGCCCTTGAAGCCAACCTGAAGCATATCCAGGACTCCATCCACTTCCCACTAAGTTCTGCCATGGAGATTGATGATATTCTATCCCAGTTGGTCAGGCTGAGGTGAGCTGCTACTATGATCCGATTAAGGAAGTAAATACAGCCAGAACTCATCACTGAAGTCTAACTGGACAATTCTTATTGTTGTCTCACAGGAAACAGATGGACAAAGTTAACAAGGACCTTTCACCTCTGGAAAAAACTCCTGGTCTGGACTCAGAGCTGGACAAACTGAGGGATGTGCTGAATACACTCACTGTGACATACAAAGCCAAGAAGGATGCCATGGAGAAATCCATCAGCCCTGACAGTAAAGGTCAGAAGCAGACACACTCGCAATGTAATGGATCACTGAGTGTAGGTGATGCAGTGGTGCATCAATGAAGCAAGAGCGCCCTCAAGTGGTTACCAGAATAAGATATGGCGCAATTAACCCCAATAGGTCCATCTCCATTAACACTGACACAGTGACACTCATGTTAACTTGTTCTCCCTCCATCAGGAGCATTCACCGCCATCAAGAACGCCTATGACGAATCCACAGATTCTGCTAAGAAAGTCAGCGACACCGAGAACACAGTAAAGAAGTCAGCTGACACCAGAGAGGAGGCCAAGGACCTTCAGAACCAGGTGCAGCCACACAACACCAGAGACCTGGACAAACTGAACCAGAACATGGCTTCCAGACCTGACCTCACACCTGTCGCCAAACAGGTAACTACCAGACCTCACCTTATCAACATGATGCTGTTGATTTAGAACTAAACATTGAGTGTTCACTTACAGATATCTGCAGACTTGTGCTTGAAGACATTGTCTGTGATATGAATCTGTATCACATCTGTCGCTTGTAAACAAAAGCACTTGAAAAAGACTGAGATTCTTTTTCTATAGCCACTTTGTCTTTACTCTACAATAAGAGTTGAATAGGAAATCTATTTCTGTAAAATGTCAGTTTATCTCCTGAAGGCAGCACCAGATAAACGGTCACTGCAGAACAAATGCAAAAATGTTCTTGTCCATTTGTTTTTCAGGTATGCGGCAGTGTTCGCTCTGAGCCGTGCACCCCTCAGCAGTGTGATGGCGATGATTTGTGTCCACCAGAGGGAACCCCCACTTGTGAGAAGGGGGCAAAGTGCGTGGGTGCACTGCCTCTGGGCAAGAGGGCTGAGGCCGATTCAAAAGATGTGAAGGACCGACTGAACAAACTCTCTGATAAGATCACACAGGCTGCAGAGAAGGTGAGCGGACACTCTGGGCTGTTTTTTCCCCCTGTATTATTAATGTTTACACTGTGATGATTTAACTTTAATCTCATTACAGCTTCAGGAAACACAGGACACAACCAATCAGGTGAGACAGACAGCAGAGAACCTGGCCAATAAGATGAAGAAGACCAGAGATGAGCTGGAGGGCGACTTGCAAGAGGCACGAGATGTTGTCAAACACCTCAAAGACTTCCTGTCAGGTACAGATTGCTCTAGATGGCTTTTGAGGGGGAGTTCAGGTTGGCATGGTTCACATGAGTGATTGATTTCTGTGGTTTCTCCATGTCCAGACCCAACCTCAAACCTGACAGACATTCAGGACGTGAGCGACTGGATCCTGGAAGCTAAGCTACCTCTCAACCTGGCCAATCTGAAGAAGAAGCTCGAAGAACTGAAGAACCTGGCGGCCAGTCTCCCAGACAGCACCTCCGTCCTGGAGAACGCCGAGCCACAGCTGGAAAAGGCCAGGGAGCTGCTGGAGGAGGCTCAGGGTGCCAGGTGGGCTGTCACACTCCTCCACAACCATGACATAATCATAGCTGTTGTTCAGGCTGGCACCTTCATACATTCATTTCACATTCAAACAGCATTTTAAAAAGCCTGTTTTAAGTATATTCAACACACTGTAAAATGTGTCAAAGATACTTATAATAATATAATATAGTATAATATAAATAACCAGAACTGAAATCCAAAATTCCATAACCTGAATTTTTTGAGTTTTGAAAACATCAGTTTTTACATGTATTCTCTCTGAGGGTGTACAGGGCAGCACCCTCCTTTTCAGGATGAGTCAGAGTCAATAAACCTCACACTGATGTTTTCTGTGGTTGCATATTCACAGGGACAAAGCACTGGGAGTAAAGGCTGATGTGGATGGGCTGCTGGAGGGCTTTAAATCTGCAGAAGGCACTCTGGATGACCTGGAGGGGAAGCTGCAGGACAGTATGGATTTGATAGACAGTTTGAATGACACCCTGACCAAGGTAAGGACCATGGGCTCATCGCACAGAAAATAGCACGGTGGTTCATCTACTGCCTACCATTACTGAGTTTTAATGTGATCCTGTTTACGCAGGCTAAGGACCAGCTGACCCCAGCAGAGAAGGCTCTGGATAATGTGGCAGCTCTGGTGCAGCCGATGAAGCCGCAGTTGGGCAAGCTCAAAGACTTGGTGAAGAATGGAAACCAGACGGCCCAGGAGGCCAAGGAAGATGCAGACAAAGCTGAGAATGAAGCTGCAGCTGCAAATGAGGTGAGAGACGTAACAGTGTTTGACTGTACAGTATAGGTAAATAAAATCATGAAAAAGGTTTTGTTGAAGCATGTGGGAACCCCATCAACGCTACTCATTGAAGGTGTCTAGTGGAGAGCATGAATATACAGCAAAGTGTTTCCTAAAAAAAAAGACCTAATATGAATATGTGTTTGTTCAGGACTTGGTTTCTTTGGAGGAGCAGCTAGCTCGTCTTAAAGATCAGGCTCCAGCCAGCAGGCCTGATGGAGAGGCAGGACCACTGGGGGAGCGGATAGCAAAGCTAAAGGAGGATGCTGGAGCTCTGGGCAACACCACTGACAACATGGTGAATGCTCTGGAAGGTAAAACTGCAAAACTACCAGAAGTCTATCACAATGTCACACAGCCTCAAACCAAAGAGCTTCATTAAAGGTCCAATATTTTATCTCTGAAGTGTTCATCCATTGGAAGATATATTCAAGGTTTTTAAGAACCAGAGGTTATCTTGATGTAGTTTTACATCACCTTTCTCAGGCTTCTTTGTAGAGCTCTAGTAAGAACAGATCTCTGTTCTCTCACTGTTCTCTCCTGTGGGGTCATGACTGCAGTGTTTTTAGACCACAAGGTCACTCCCTGTCCTCTTATCTTTCTCCAGGTAAGGCAGATTCCCTGCGCCAGCTTCAGGATGAGATCCTCCAGAAGTCAACAAAGCTTGACGGACTCGATGCAAAGCTTCAAGACCTTTTGTCAAAACTTCGAAAGAAAGCCCATGACCTGAGCGCGTGCCAGGGCTGAGCAGTCCCAAGCTGCAACGCTTCACACTCACCCCTCCACTGTCAGAAACAGTCTCTACCAATGCCTAACAGCTGTTATTCATAACATTGCAGCTCATCTCTTGTCAAAGAATTAAGGGAAACCACAATCTAGTGTTGAAGAAGATAGACGGGATAGATGACTGCTGTTGTTTAAACTTTGCATTAACTTAATCAGTATAAGGTCCATTCATATCAATATGTGGTCAAGATATTGTGATATGAGTTCTCAATATCATTCCATTTCAATATCACTTTTTTACACTCCGCTGTGAAGACTATGCCACGTTAGGCTTTTTGTTTGTTTGTTTTTTAACATTTTTGTTTTGTATCTATTGTCTGTGCATTATTTAAATAAAAGCATTTTAATATATTTTGTTGCCTTTAAGTTATTTCTCTGTGGACTGAGGCGTTGATACTTTCACAGTCTGAATATGCAACCTAGACCTGCTATAGAGTCAGAGAACACATGGACATCATTGACCTTTATACTCCATGGACCTTTAAAGTTTCATGGCAGAGTACAGCAGACTGTAGATGCAGCTATTGTTTCAACAAGAGAGGACACACAGACACAAGTCACTACACATTTATTGAGAAAATAATAGAAAAGAAACATGCGTTTGTCACTACATGAGTGAATTCAGAATCATCCATGACGTCACTAGTGCTTACACCAGCTTCTGGCACTTAATAAGTTCATTGCTTTAGAAGAAAGCAGCTCATGTGCACATCAGAGGAGAAACAGCAAACACAAGGTCAGTGTTTCGATGCCTCCCCCTCAACATGAAGTTTAATCTCATAAACAGATGCAGAGTCTGTGTGTCAAGTGGAATATGAACACATAATCCAGTAATTCAACCTAAATGGCAAAATAATGATACATGCTGCCTTGGTTCAGAATTATCCAAACATTTCCTACATTCCCAGATTTAGTTTTAATGTCGGACAGCAAATAGTAAATTATCTGAGTAATGACAAAGAGAGAATTCAAAAATCATTGATTAGCTTTCATATTGCATATGTCACCTAAACTCTACTTGAAACAAATACATTTTTATAGAATTTAGTAACATTTGACAGTAATATACATTAGATAATAATAATTTAAAGAAAATAAATTTAATCAGCGGAACAAGATTTTATATATGAAGTCTAAATGATGAATTAATGCTTTTGTTTCTCCACACTCAAGTGTATGTCTGCTGGTGAAATCTTTTCTGCAGCAGACAAACACAACACACACGACAAAGCCAAACAGCAGACGTGTCAGCACCTTCACACGAAGAAGGAAGCCACTGTCATCTTCAGAGATTGATCTCAGGTCAGTCAAACAATCACATGACAGAACACACTCCAGACTGGGGCGGCAGGTCCTTCCTTTGAGCCATGGCGCCAACGCTGCAACACATCACACAACCAGGATTCATTAAAACAGCAATGAGGACATAATGTAATATTACAAATAGATAAGAAAGTTTTTATCATATCACCTATAAGAAATTGATATAAACTATAATCAAATATATGGACCGATTTTTGATATCAGCAAATATTGGCCTTTTGTTTTACAGCAGCCGGAGCAGCAGCTCTCACCTCTTAGCTCTGAAACCAGCTTCGCTCTCTGAATGAAAGCTATGCATCTCTCTTGCATCATGCATGGTGAGACCATGACAGGGCTCACTGTTACTGTGACTCAATGGACAGAGACCTCTGCCCGACTCAGGGTTACTGCATGATAGGTGATTGGCAGCATGAAGGAGATTCCCATTGGGGTCGAGGGTGGCGGCCTCGGCGTGGTGTGATCCCAGTGTTCCCAGTTCGCTCTGGGAGGAAGACTGGACTACGATACTGGGCACGGAGAGGGGTGAAGGGGAGGGCTCATTGTGGGACAAATGCAGTTTCTTCATGTGGTTGATTGCAGAGGCTGCATTGAAGGCTTGCTGTTGAAAAGATGCACATGAGTAGAGTTACACTTCTCAAGACGTATTTCACTTAAATGCATTACCTTTATTTAAATAGGATATTTTAGGTGTGTCTGTTTGTCCTACTACAAAAATTTAACAATGCATAATCACATCATTGATGATTAATTATCATGAATAGCTAACCAGAGGTCTGAAAGCTTTACAATTACACAATAAACTAATACTTGAAGACTTCAGCATTATTAACAAACACAGGCTGCCAGCCGTGAAAGTGTTGCATAAAATGTTGTTCTACTTTATATTCTACCTTTTACGTAGATTAATTAATGTTTAGCCACGTGTTATCTGGATTCCTGTGTGCATGTCAAAAGATAATGTGCATCAGTCAGTGATTCAGCATCACTCACCTTCCATTTGGATTTGGCAAAATTTCTCTCCATCTGTTCACAGACAGACTGATAAATGTCCAAGTCTTTAGCTGTGTCTCCACCAATCCTGTGACCACAAAAAAGAACAGTCATTAATTTATAAAAAAAAACAAAAAAACAAAACAAAACAAAGACAAACAAACAAACATATATTTCTATACAAAATATATATCTGTAAACATTGTGTGAGTGTGTGAGTGGGAAAGGACTAACCAGGGGTGTCGGAGGGCCTCCTCTGTGGTGAAGCGTTTTGTGGGGTTTTTCTCCATCATGTTCCTGATAAAGTCTTTTGCTGTTGAGACATGTGGACAGATGTTAGCATCTGGTTAGACATCACTACTGTGACCTGCTGGAGAGGTGATATGCATTACATCATCTTGTGAGGTGAGTTAGTTTCATTCACTGTTTTAATATGAATGTTCTGATTTAAATTTTCATACCTTGACCAACACAATAAAGCACCAATAACTCTTCCACAGCTCAACTATAAAATGTCAAATTTATTATTATGAAGCCTCATGTGAACAGTACTAAAGTGGCTTAAAAATCTATAAATGTATAGATTACAAACTGAGCTGTTAAAGAGCTGAAGGACATAGATGTTCAATCTGCTGTGAGAATGAAGACACTGACAGTTATATCTGAAGTTATATCTGTCCTGTGTGTTTCAATGAGGCTCAGCCTGTTACAACAGCTGGTATAAATAAGACTTTATTTCGACTGAGTCTTAGTTTGAAGCCTCTAAAGTGGGATCCTGAAAAAAGAAAGCAGTTCTTTTTCTGGAACGGATAATCAGTAGCATGGCCTATTTTTAGTCATCCTATTTGTGTTTACTGGATCAAGGCCCATAGAGATAAAAAATTCTGAACCCACTGGGTGAGATCAGGTGGTGTGGTGGTGGCTTCAAAAGTCTGGGTGTTACTCTTACAACATGATCTTTCATATTAAGTTTGCCTCAAAACAGACCAGTAGTAGTAGTAGTAGTAGTATTGGCACATTGTCACCTCACCTCTTCTGGCTGACTTCAGAAATTACAAAATGAATGCATTCTGAGTTAAGCTTTTACATCGGTTTTCCAGTAGTCTATGGGCTAGAGTTTCCAAACCAATCATCTCTGCTCCCAGCGAAGGGAATCAGCCAATCAGAGGCAGAGTAGGCATATCTGTACCTTTGTCAAAAAATGGGACCTTAAAGGGAAACTAGTTTGCTGTATCTTACTGTGATATGTCAAAATGTTGGCAGTTAATTATGATTTTGTCATATTCGATTATGTCATTTCATTTTAATATTCAATTATACTGTTAAAGTTTTATGAATTATGAGTACATTGGTTGCTGATGAACAATAATTGGTCTGATTTCTGTCATCCCCCCTCTCCAGGCACAGCCCCACTGAGACTCTGTCCGTGGTGCTGAAGTCACAGATTTATACAAACTCCTCATTTGATATTAAACTGTCTCTAAAACAAATAGCAAGTTCTCTCAGATCATTTTAAGAAACATGTTGCAGCAATTTTCAGAGCAGCCTCAGTTTCTTGAGGAAATGCAGTAGCCATTGCTAGAGTGAAATGGTGCTTAATGATGTTTGATTTCCATTATGATGGAAACGAGTGAATGATGCACATTGAACGTCACCACTGATAAATTGACATTTAACTAGATGACATGATCCTCTGGAGTCCAACTTTACAATTTAATATTTTCTTGCGTTTTAATTTAACTCCGTTTCGTGCAGAAAGTCAAGCTGGCCATAATGGGAACAGACTCTGTCCTTCACAGCAAGAACTCTTTTTGTTTCTGTAGGTTAGGAGGACAGTCTAATTTGATCACTGAGGGAGATGAGAAGTGTCCTTGCCCAGTTAGTTCTTAGAGTACTTACAACTGACCTGATCCAAACAGGTCACATCACTATAGCTCAGGAGATGATGTCACCGGGAACACTGCTCTATTTCAAGTTAAGCTCTGAGGTTACATGAACAAATCCTGACCCATGCTTAGCTAACACTCAAGTCAACTACAGTAATGACAACATATATATCTATATCGTGTGAAAATTTTACAATTCCAAAGGCATGCTGACTTTACCCTGAATAATGAAATGACAGAAAAAATAAAAACAAGAAACTACTAAAGTTACTTTAAAGCAATATATTTTCCTCTTCACGTTGGGCTTTGCCCCTGTGTTGACATATGATCAGGAGAGGAGACTCTGAGTGTCCCAGTTCTATCCAATAAAAATGTTGCAGATCTTAAGAAAAACCAAATCCTTTAAGGTCAAATAGTTGGTTCAGGTGGGCGTGGTTTAGGGCATGGCTGTGAGCAGTGACTGCAGCGATGCCTACATAAAACATTTAAAACTCAGTTTCTCAATACAGGTGTACAGGCGAATACAGGCATGTGCATTTCTCTATGAGCACCAGAAGCTAAAAAAGCTGTTCATACCTGACTCAGAGATGTCGTCCCAGTACGGTGAATGAAAGGCGTACTCAGCCCTCATGATTTTTGAGAACAGACGAGTTTCGTTCTCTTCAAAGAACGGAGGGTAACCGGAGAGCCTGCAACACACAGTCCACTTAGCTTGTGCCTCAAATGAAACACTCACCATCGACATGATTGATTCATTTGAGCAGCTACGGTGTGGCATATTGATAGGAAAATAGCTGAAAATTTGGCTTCACAAATCTGAGGGTGGGAGTCATCTCTATTAAAATGCTGAGACTGAGGGAAAATGTATAATTTAGCCATGTCCTTATAATGTGCTGTGTTACTACTAAGCAACAGAGATGCACTCACAGGATGTAGGTAATAACTCCAATGGACCAGCAGTCCACTGCTTTGCTGTAGGGTTTCTGAGCCAAAACCTCAGGGGCTGCAGGAAGAGACACAGCAATGAGAATCATGTCAGTGACAAAGAGGACTGAGCTCTGTGGTGAAGGTCCTCTTATATTTCTGCTTGAATTACAGCAACCAGGACATTACGTCCTGTGGATCTGAGCTAATCAAAGGCTCTGAGACTTTAATTAACTTATTAGAAGTTATGTTAAAACACCATTCAACAGTATTAACTGTGACAAACATGTAATAATAACGAGGATACAAGCACCAACATTGTTAATGCCACAGGGACCATTCACATGAAATTCCTAAATTTCCTCCATCTTCCAGTATATGATATAAAACACATATATTACAATTGAATCTTGTGTTTTTGACTCTGAGGACATCAGAGTGGGCTGAAATTTGCTCTTGATATTACTTACAAGAAAAAATCTGTTTCAATTATAACTTGACCCCCCCAGTAACTCACCAACATATCCTGGAGTACCACAGGCTGTGGACATCACGCCGTGCTCCAGCGTCTTGGACAGACCAAAGTCACTGACCATGATCTTAGCGTTTTCATCTGTGCTGTAGTACAGCAGGTTCTCAGGCTGAGAGAGAGGGAGGGTGTGATTACTTCAGTGTAATTACGAGTTTAGTTTAATGAAACACAGGTAAAAGTTAATACGTATTATATCTACATTTATGTGGTAATATCCTCAGTTGCAGCTAATTCTAACTACTACCATGCGTGTGTGTGTCTCTTACCTTAAGGTCCCTGTGTACAATGCTGTTTTCATGCAGGTAGCTGACAGCCTGCAGCACCTGTTTGATCACTGTGCTCGCATCTTTCTCAGTGTACATCCCTTTGTCTAAGATGCGATCAAACAGCTCTCCGCCTGACACCCTGCACACACACAGATACACAAATGTTGTCTTCTTTAAACCCTCTGACTTCACACTGAGACTCCACTGGACAGATGCACTTATTTTTAGCAGAGATACCAGGTTGAATTATGGGATGCTGTGTGAAACGATGCACAAAATGCTTGGAATATTGGTGGAGCCACTAACTGTGTTACTGTCAGATCTGATTTCATTCTTTACTAAGATGATCATTTGTGATAACGAGGGGTCTTACTTACAGCTGCATGACCAGGTAATAGTGAGTCCGGGTCTCATAGAAATCCTCCAGTCCCACCACGTTCTCATGTTTTATCCTGAGGCAGCAAGAGAGAGAAAGAAGAGTCACATTGTTACGCATGCTGCCTGATATCCTGGTTCACCCCACGCTCTGAACAGGTTGTTAAAGTTAAAGGCTAAAGTAAGACGGAGATGTGTGTGTAAATGTGTGTGTCTTACCTCCTCAGTACATTGATTTCATTCTCCAGGTTGGTGTGTGCGAGGTGCTTCTTCTTCAGACACTTGAGAGCGTACAGCTTCCCAGTCTGCTTCTCTCTGACCATGAAAACCTCTGAGAAGGAGCCCCTGCATCAGGACAAGAGGGAGTTAATGGAGGGAATAAGAGCCCACCACACTTCTGACAGTCAACAGGAGGACAGAGAGGTCTCCAGGTGTGAGATGCTTTTAAACAACCAGATTAAAACATGTCCCTCAAGATGTCTTCTTCGAGGTTTTTGTTTATTTTTGTTCGGGTTAATTACTAGATCCTCTCTTGTTGGAATTGGAAAACACCCTCATTTAGTCCAGACAGGCTGAGATAGTCTTGTCTTGTCTTGTCTGAGTATCAGCATGACGAGGTCTTTAATTATCCTCACAGTCAGATGTCAGATGAGTGTGATCCCACATTTTGGCCACTGAGTCGAACATCTGCTCCAGAGATACAGCAGTGATGACGCAAAACATCTCAAACCCTGTGCCAGAGACTTAAGTATGAAGCCACTAATGCAACTGTTACACCCCTGACCTGAAGCTGCTGTAATATCATATCTTACAATTAAAAAAAAATAGCAGGAAATTTGTTCTTTTTTTATCCCATCATGGAACACATTTGATTTGATCTGTTTGATAATTTTATCACGTTTCCTGCCCCAGAAACACCAGCAGGGATAATCCGATAATGTTAATCAGACATTAGACTTTAATTTAAATCAGTCTTCAGTGTCTGTGCTGTGAATGTGCTGACTCTCGGGTGTTTTCTACCTTGAAATGAGAACACATTTTTGAAAAAAAAAAACAAATATTGCCCGTCACGAAAACCATTTAAATATCAGTTCATTCACTACTTGTGTGAGTGTAAATGAACTGAATCTACTGTTGCAAAGTCAAACTCTAATGAATCTTTGGCATGTGTGTAAACTCCAACACATCTCTGCCTCGTGTTCTGTTTCACACAAACACACACCTGCACCTGTCTGCAGCGCCTTCCTTCATAAAGAGTCAGTACAGCTCACACACCACTGTAGTCAGCTAGAGCTTTAATCCTATAATGAAGTGGTGCTAGGATGTTCCTGCACTGCTGTTCTGACGTCAGTGCTCAGGAACATCACACACACACACACACACACACATACACAGACTCATTCCCAGCCACCTGAAGAGGGAGTGCTATAAGCAGCTTTAAGAGAGTGCAGGACAGCTCTGTGAAGGAAACACCCTCAGTTCATTGAGCTGTCATTTGTCGAATGTGTTGTTCCATCCCTAGAAATGAGAAATGTAGCTGATAAAGAAAAGAAGTCTTTCTGTGCAGGACCGGAGGGAGACAGTTTGTTTACTAATGGTTTTCACTTTAACCAGATTTATTTCGAGGTTAGGGTGCTTTGCACATTTTTTTGGCAACTACTACAATTAATTTTGCAGAATGTAAAACCTCATTATTAACAATCACCAAAGATTGATTTTATTTACTTATTATTCTTTGGTTTAATTTTTATGGATTAAAAATTCACTTTTAAACTGTAATTACTGAAATGTATCAAGTTTATGTAAAAGTGCTTTTGAGAAAAGTAAAACATTGATACATTTGCAAGGTTTGACAAATTTATTTTGTTAATGGGACAGCCCACTGATGAGGATTGCAAAGTCCTGCACTGATCCAGGTTCAGCTGTGAGTGGATTATGCAGATGGTGTAAGAGGTTCCATTGATAAAACCAGCTCTCAGGAAGGTGATGCCAATGTAAGTCCATTGACTGGGAAGTTCACCTTGGTCTGATAATCGTTGCTGCTGGTCTGGCTCCATCCATGGTGATGGTTGTGTGTTTCTGATGCTTACTGGACCGCATCAGTTTGCATCTACAGCATATTCTGACATCTGTGTACCTGAGTCCTGATGCTACCAGGATTGCACTAGCAATATTTGTATGTACCAGTAAAACTGGACATATAATGTAAGTCAAAATTCCCATGAGCAAATTAGATTTGTTTCACATTTGTACAACAGCCAGTGAACACCTCTTGTCCCAAATTCCCTAGTACTTGTGAGTTAATGATCTTTACTACTTTAGTTAGGGCTGGCTCAGGTAGCACTGAACATTTTTAGAGCTACGCTGCCATAGGCTTAGACTGCTGGAGGACACATCAGGTTACATGGAGTCCTCTCCTCTCCTCTCCTCTCCTCTCCTCTGCTCTGCTCTCCTCTCCTCTGCTCTGCTCTGCTCTGCTCTGCTCTCCTCTCCTCTTCTGACTTAAAGACATCTGAAGATGCCTCACCAGCACTGCACTATTGAAAACAACCCTCCACCTCAGTGTTTGTCATGACAGTATTCCCTGTCTGGCATGGCCGTGGCCCAGTATCAGGATGATTTTGATGTCACAGGAATGATACTGAGTCCTCTCTCTGTCTCTTTTTCTGTGTCTCTGCAGAAGGGATCTGCAACATGACAATGGACTCAAACTCAATTACAATGCCCATGTCAGACCCCAACGCCTGGGCAACAGCTATGAACAACCTGGGGATGCCTCCTATTGGAATGACTGGACAGCCACTCATGCCAGGTACCTCACTGTCCAAACTTCACCACACTTTGTACTGACAGTTAATTTCAATGATCCACTGGAACAGACACGTTACTGTATTTCATTGTTTATTTGCAGGCATCCTAACTCAGTTTTATCCAGATGTTGTGGGGCCAGAAATATGAAATCTGTCACTTTAGAAAGACCAGAATGGCGAATGATTGTTGCACAACAGCAAATATATATATAAAGTAAATTATATTCTAAAGCAGTGCTTCATCTTGCTGGTAATATCATTCACAGGCTTGTGCATTTTAGTGTAAATACCTGATGTCCTGTCATCTAATTCTATGATGACATCATTTTATCTACCGTACATATACTTACTTCAGAACCGTAGTTTTAGCTGATCCATTCACATCATATCAGTTTTCTTCATTTTTGGGTTGGGTTTGGGTTTGGGTTCATTTTTTTCCTTTTAATACATAGAAAAGTTTTAAACACAGAGAAGAACAAAAGAAAATTCAGTGCAAAAAATGTATCAAAACCTTGATGGAGACATTTTAGCTTTAAATCTGCTTCTAAAGGGCTGACTGTCTTTTTGTATCTAAAATAGGCCATTTTAACTCTGTCATTTGGAGGATGAGCAGGGTCTTTTTTTCTTGTATGAGACTGGGTTTTTAAAAATGTGACATGTGAAGTGGAGGGTTTGTTAATTAGCCCACTGCCTTCAACTCAGGAGTGTAGAATATCTGCCTTGAAGGGTATGGAAGTGGATGTTAGACCCTAGCTGCTCATTTAAAAGGAAGTATGCTAGAATAATAGGATGGGCTGAGTCGCTGAGCTGGGATTGTGATGCTGTAATCAGTCTTGGGATGGTGTACTGTACACAGGCAAGGCGAGCTCTGTCTGAAAGAGGCCGATGTGACTCAGTCATTTGGGATCAGTGGAAAAGTAGAGGGTTTTGTTTTCAAGAGCTGCTAAATCAAACCTGCTGCATATTTCTCTGTAGTCACCTATGTTCATTATCATTTCCTTTATCTCTTCAACAGCTTTTGACACTTTTTCTCTTAATCTTTCCAAGTGGCTGTCATGTGTGTATAAAATCCAGACACAGGTTCCCATGTGACTCTTTCTTTCACACATTTGACTTCATGTCACCACTTTACAGTCAATAGTGATCACGAATGTGCAGTGCACCTGATCATTTGGTGCCAAGAAAAAAAATCTAATAAACCTCTTTAAGTTAATCTATTGATATTTTACAACCCACATTACATACACTTATTCATTTCAGCTTTTGTGTTTATATGACGTAGACAGGGATTTGGACCTTACGATGTCAAAAAGTCTGTTGTCATACGTTTAATGGCATCTTTTTGACAGGTTAGGCCAAAATGTGACTAAAGCAATGGACTTCTCGTCCTTTGATTATTTCACATGTACACTAACAATCCCAAAAAGCATTGTGTAAGCTACTCTACTCTGATCTACCACTGTATTCACCCTTACCGATTGCCTTGCCGTCTATAACATTGCGTTCAGCAGCTGCACCCTCCCACTCTCCATATCTCTGAAGAGTTATTCTGCCATGTCTTTTCTCCCTCCTCAGTAGAAAGCCTTTCCCTGAAGCCTTTTATAAATCACTTCCCACTTCTTAGCTGAAATGCACTTTCATATTTGAAATATGCCAGGCTAGTGTCTATGTGTGTGAATGTGTGCATGTGTGTATGCATTTGCAGACGGAACCATCTTCCAAGTGCACCCCTCAAGAAATATTAAGAGAAATACACACATACACACACTCTCACACACTTAGGCCTGGCATATTTCAAGCACAGTAAACAAAAGCCTTTCTGCTGAAAGAGAGAGGACACAAGTAGCAGAGGAACTTCTCATAAAGGCAGAGAGAAGCAGAGGAACTGAACCTAATGGCAGTGAAAGGGACTGGATACACACCAAGCAGGGGTCTGTACATTGGAAGAAATGTGCACTTAGTGTGACAAATTCCTCTTATTGAACCTCATCTACAGTACTTTAAGGGATTTTTTTTACAGCAGACATTTTACATTGTGACAGCAGGGAATCCACAGGTGTAACCAATAACATTAACAATGGCTCCATCCCATTTGTAGTTGTGTTATTAAGCCGTACCAGAGACCCAGCAATCCGCTACACCGGAGCCTTTTAGCTAGCTCACATAAATGGAATGCGGTAATTAGTGATGTTATTAGCTGCACCTGTGTTTGGCGAAGTCAACTACACTGCTCTTACAGACCCTCTGCCAGGTCCCCCCTCCAGCCACACTCTCAACCAGGTGCATGTTCCTGACTGTTTGTGTAATCGGAAGGAAAACTGAGTGAAAGACCTTGATTTGTGAGGAAAGCAGGAAGTTGGAAGTTTGGATCCCCCACACACATGTTTGAGATAATGGAGAGAAGTAGCTAAGGTTATTTACAAAGTATTAGCATTGTACTGAGGTGCACTTTCAAAGTATAAGTGTTTGTGATAATGTACTTAAACTAAGTTTTCCCGCATTTTTTAAAGAATGAGTTGGTTGTTATTCCACAAATTGAAATTCTTCATATTAGATATTATGTAGAGATAAATTATGCTATATGATATACAACTGTAGCATGAAAGGAATATGTATGCTCATGAAACTGACTGATTGAATTAGTACCGCCGTACATTTTATTCACGTAAAGTTTTGAATGAACTAGTAACAGGCTGCCACTCTTACTTGGATAAAAGATCTGAGTAGTTCTCCCACCACAGAAGATGGGAATGATTCACATATAAGTGATTAAACATTCACTTTGGACAACTTGAAACTGTCGCAGGAAGACTGCAGAGTTGGTCATCTGAGGGTAGAAGAAGTACTCTGCTTTGACAATATAGAGTGAGTGCTATCCACACATCCAAAGCTGCTGAGGGAGGCAGAAAATGAATGTAAATTACATAATGTTCACCTTACACCTGTACCACTAAGGATGATAAAAGTGCTGTTTGTCCCGTCCTAACAAGTGCAATAAAACTAAGGAGAGTGGGGGAGCTGTGAGTGCAGTCTGTACACACCCACACAGTCCTGAGATAGCTCTAATCCGGCAAAATAATTAAACTGTCCTGTGTGGGTTTACCATGGGAGAGCAGAGACTTTAAGCCTAAACAGCCTCGGCTATCAGAGGCAGTTTGCAAAGGGTGGTGTAGTGAGGAGAGAACGCAGGAGACAGAGATGGAGGGGGAGGAGACATGTGTGAAAATCACATCTGTGTCTCCTCTCTTGGATCACCTGAAAAACACCTGCTGTTCCCTCTTCCTCCTTCCTTTCTCCTTCCCTACCCCATCCTCTCCTCCCTCACCAGTCTAAATTACCCAACATCTCATTTATGTCTCATTACAGCTGAGTCAGCCACTGTAAGCCAGAGCTACATTAGAAACACACGCTGTTCATCTGCTCTTCACAGAGCTGAGCTCCTTTACACACTTAGTCTGCACTTAGTCGCACTGAAATGCTCATCTGGTCTCAAGCAGCGTGTGATAAAGGTGCATCAAATCCAAAGCATAAGTAAAGTCATGTGTATTATTAATGTAACTGAAAGCTAATTTAAAAATGATGAGGTGATATTTTTACTTTCCCAGATCAATAAGGAAAGCTACTTATGATTTGTAAAATCATGAAATGTGCTGCTATTTTATCATCTCCAAATGAATATGATATTTAGTACTCACAGGCCTGTGCATTCCACCCATGCACACGAGAACTTCACTTGTTGAACCCCAGGAGAAATATGTAAGTGGGTAGAGATCCACTTGAGCACCACTCGTCTTGTTCGTCGCTTTTTCTCAGTTTACATCAACTTTTGAGGACAAAGACCTTGAGGCAAAATGTCCCAAAATGCACCGTTTTTTGTCTTCTTCTTTTTTTCAAAAATGTCTTTGCACTTCTTTTTTGTTTTATTTTTGTGAGCTGTTTCAAAAATCTCTGTTAGCAGCACAAACCTCTAGACGCACACGCAGTTTCACCTGATGTCACATACTGTCATACCGTCACGCAGCGTTGGCACCAGAGCACCTTGTGCCTTTTGAAGGAATCCAGGTGGATTAGTTATTGATTCTCCATCATGGCTGAACATCATCGTTGTCTCCTTTTTGTTTCACCTCTAAACAACAGGGGAGGATTCAGTCTCTCTTTGTCCTTTCCTGTTTGATCTGTGCATGTGTTTTTGCATGCACACCAGCAGTCATATGTTTTGTGCATGTAGGTTTAAGTGGGCTTTTAATGTGTTAGTTTCAGGGTCATTCATTAAAAGAGGCTTCCTGTGCCTGAGTGCTTTCATTACAGTTTGCCTCTGTTTCATTCACTCTGGGCCTGCAATGTATTTCTTCACCACAAAGTCTTTTCTCTGCCTCCAGCCAAGTGGATTTATCCAGACAGACAGCTGGATAAACAGACCACTGTGGGCAGAGCCTTCAACACACTGCAGCCTCACAAAGCCTGGTGCACATCTACAGTGATGACAGTTTTATTTCTATAGATGGCCAGGGCAATGGTTGTGTATGTTAGGAAGTTATTGTAACATGTTTGTGTTAGAGAAGTTTTTGGATAGAGAAAGAGAGAGAGACTAGATTCAGGCATGAATCAAGTTTGTATATACTGTATGTCCCGACACAACCTTGAAGTTCTTCTCAAATCCATGCTCTTTTTGTACCTGTATTTTATTTACCTCATATTCTCATTACTTCTCTCCACATGATCTTAATGTTGCCTACATACATGTCCTACATAACGTATGTGGCATTTATTGTGTGTCCATCCTGAAAGAGGGATCCCGCCTCTCACACTCTCTCTGAGGTTTTTCTTCTCTGAGTTCTTGTGTGGAGTTAATCCTCTTCCAAATCAACAGTCTAAGTGGGGATTCAGACCAAAAACAGCAGTGCATTAAAACAACACAGTGCTGCTTTGGTGAAACAATTAAATAACAGCCAGGAAGTTAAGTTTAAATAACAGCTTAAAGTGCTTAAACGCCCATGAGACACCAAAACACTGCACAAGAAGCTGTCATACTCAAAGTTTTGACAGTGAGATTTTTAAAAAAAATCTTTTTTCAGGGCATTTTACAGTAGAAATGCTTTCTACACATTTACTAGCATACAGGGCTTACTGATTGATTTCACATTGCATTACTCTTAAAGTTGAGCCTGATCCAGGTCCTTTGTTGAACAGTTCGGTGTTAGCACCTGCACTGCCTCGAGGATAGAGGGTGTGCAAATTATAAAGCAGCCATTTGAGGCAAAATTTGTGATTTTTTGATATAAAAATAAAATTGACTTGACTTATATAGCCTGATATCAGCAGCTGTTTCGGACCCAGCTCAAACTCCACTAAAAATGCTCTAGGACACGAGGACTCAATAGTAGAGACGCTCTTTATGATAACATACAATTCTCTAAATCCAAGGAAAGTGTGTAATATCAGTTCCTCAAATTGCATTGCAAGTCTAAGCCACCAAGCAGGTTGCGTAGGGCTTAAGGGAAAGGGTAAATGGATAATCTATGTGACAGTCTCAGGCTCAGGAGAGAAGAGCGATGGGGAGTCCTGGTAACAAATGAGAAATGTCTGATGGGGAGGAGCTATCAGGGCAAACGTCAGCCCAGGAGAACAGGAACTTGCAGGACACATGACCGACAGTATCGACCAGAAGGTGAGACTTCAGGGCAGAGCTGAGTGTAAGGAATCTGACCCACATGTGACAGAGGGTGAGGTCCATTGTGTCTCTGGAGGACATATTGATTGGGTGTTCTGCCCTGATAATAGCTACAGCTACAGTCTGAGATTCTGCTTTTATTGTTATCAGCATACTGTACGGTATAAGTTTCAGTGAAGGGATGTAATGGTGCAGACTAAACAGAGTTGAATTAATGCTTTGATGCTGTGTGAAGTGAAGAATAGTGGTTTTCTGAGGCTTTACTTAAACCCCAAGATGTCAATGGTTTGGTGGACCTTGGTTTATTTGTATAAAGAACAGACCAGAGACAGAGTTCCTGTGGTTGTAGAAAATTTGAGAAGTCAAAGAATTTGATAGCAGGAGTTTTTCCTCAGGTCAGAGGAAACTGTGGTGAATGATCCAGGTTTCTACAATTTGTTTTGTTTTATCTAACCAAAAACAGTCCAAGGAAATTCAGCTCAGACCCAGTTAGGTTTTTGTGATTATCACAAATAACACCGTTGCTGATTGCATGAATTCCTGGTGTTTGTGTCTGTTTGTCTCATGAGGACAAAGTAAACATCGTCCTGTCATGAACATAACACAGATGATTTTTGTCAAATGTTCAACAACAGTCAAACCTGGTCCAGTAAGGAACGTCCCAGATAAAGTGTTATCTTCGAGAGCAGAGGTAAAAATTGCTGCAGTAACAGCAGGAGCCAACATCTGGTTTCAACATCTTTGACATGTGAGGGAGAGGGAGAGAATATCCTATTCCAGGAGTGTTCACTACGTATTTCCCCAGCCCTCATCAGTGTTCTCTCTAGCACGTCCAGACTATAAGCAAAAGCACATGTACAGCTATAGAGTTCCTCCTCAGTATTTCTCTGAAAATACCTACAGACCTCCCAAGATGGTTTTTATTATCCAGGACACTTGTATGGTTCATGTAGGCAGCTCCTCTGTGGAGCTGGCCTCGTTCCAAAGACTACACCAGCTTTCTTTCTGACACCAAAAAAGCAACATTTAGGTAAAAGTCTGGAAAAAAATACACCTTGTTTTTATTGCTGTCAGTTTTTTTCAACACTGCCATGGAGGTGTTAATTGAATCACAATAGTGGTGTATTGAGAGGTGTTCCAAATGTTCTCTCAGCTCCATATATTAAAATGGGAAAGGAAACACATTTGAAGTGTCATGTCATCCAGTACAGCACCACCTTAAACACTGACTTCAAACATGAAGATATTATCTAATTAACATTTCTGACAGGTTCAAGTGAATTGCAATACATTGTACATGTGGCCACTGTGTGTGTATAAATACAACATAGCAAACTATCTTTTAGTGATAGGACTTTCAGAAAGTTGCAGTTATGCTTCAGTTTTCTGTTGCCTGGTTTTCTCATTTTTGTGTTTGTCTGACCTTGAGAGTTAAGTGTGTGTTGCCTCACCAGTGACTGCACAGCAGCCCAGCCCTGTGTAACATCTTAGGCATGTGTAATGGGCTTCCTTAATAACAATAGATGTCTATATTCACAGGAATGATGGGTTTGATCAGTGCATTCGGTTTTCACACTTTGTGTCAGATATGTGCGGAACAAGGAAAAGATGATAGCTGCGCTCACACACATGCACACTCTCCCCCATAAGGAAAACATTTAGCTTTTCATAGACATGTATTTGCAAGTTTCTCAGAGTTAATTTAGATGCACATTCTTGTGCTTCAACACACACAAACTCAAAACACCCTGGGGAATAGATAAACAGGCTCCAGGGACAGAGGACCGTTCCTTGAATAAACAACCACTCCTTTGTCTGCCTGCTTCATCCCACTCATCCTCATCCCTTCCCCACAGTCGCCACGAGCCCCTCCACCACTGTACACACCAGCAGACACAAAACCACGGTGGAATATATGAAAACTTAGTGTCATGCCCTATAACCATCATCAAAGCAGTGCTCCCCATATGAATGAGGAGTGGCTCCCACACACACATATATGAATCAGGGTCTCCTTATTCTCACACATTAGCTCATCTTAATGTCAGGTAATACATTAGACGACACACATTTTTTTGCCATAAGCGTTTTCCAACCCTTGGACTAGATGCCATGGTGATGACTAGGTGTCATTTTCTGCTGACTGCTCAGGAGCTGCACTGGTACAGTGCCAAAGGTTTTTGGCTGGAGCATAGGCAGACAGAGTGGTGAGGCAACGACTGCCTTACTTTGGATATACAGTATGTCTGGTAAAAAAAAAACAAAAAACAGAGTGGTAGTTATAGGTTTACTGAGGAGGGACTTTCAAATTGTTATTTCTATCCATGGCAGATATATTAGATTGTAGTCTAGATTTGGTATAGATACTTGAGTATGGAGGTGTCATATAGGAGATGAATTTTTTTGGAAAGCAAACATAAAGAATCTGATTCTTCTTTAGATGCAGGGGAACAGGGAGATGAGGTAACTTTTATCAACAGGAAAGGGTTTTTTTATTTCTATCCTGCAGGTGGATAAATGCTCTTGTAAGAGAAATGAAGTCGGGAGATCTGAAAATGCAAAGCAGGCGACTGTTGGCAGACATGGTGTGAGGCAGATTTCAGCCACTGGTTGGGTTCCAGGTGGCGTGGCTAGCTCGCCTCATTAGAGAATATTATCCAGCATGCCTCACAGCAACTGCCTATGTCCCCCTCCAACCCCCCCATGCGCCGCTGACTGCTAGAAGCGACGTTTACCCCGCAAGTCAGTGAGAAAAAAGAAGGCGTAGGGGGGAGGAGGACGATATTAATAACCAGGAGCTTCCCACAATCAAAATGTTTTATCATTATTTATTTTTTTATTTTTTTATTTTTTAATATCTCTTTCGTCCTCTTGATTGATGGGCAGGTCCAAATGCCATTACTTTGAACAAACCCCCAGAGGAATGGATTGTTTAACATCAGAAGTATGTGATGGAGAAGAATGAGAGGGAGAAGGGGGGAAGACTGTGAGCAAAAACCTTTGGCCAGCTCTGTGCGTATGTTTGTATGTGCAGCCATGTGTGTAACTGTACAAGGAAGAGGTGTTAGCAGGGAGATGTTTGTGAATTTCAGCTTTCTAGCATGAGAGGGAATGGAGACTAAAGCTCACAGAGAGGCAGAGTAAAACGTATCACA
>OMNW01009503.1:25335-37362 GCA_900303245.1 Selene dorsalis
AACGTATCACATGGCTCATGTGTGGGAGGACCCAGCCTAAGGTTCCTTTTGTTGTTCTTCTTCTAGAGGACCCTCACGCTCTCAAAATGTCTCTGTGGAGTTTCTACCGAGTCAAAAAGACCTGCTCTCTCATTGAGTGCACCGCATATTGGTACAGAGTATATACTGTATCTTGGCTGAAGTGTTAAATATGCATCATTTATTATCTGAGAATGTTTTTCCTTTCGAACAGATTTCAAAAAGGAAATCGCAGTTCAGTGTCTATAAAGACAATGTGTACCTTTTTAATATTGTTGAAAGTTGAAATACAAAATGCAAAAGCAGAATTTTCCAGATAACCAAAGACTGGTCCTAATCCTTCTATGTTTTCTGAAGATGTTCACTTTTGAGAGAAACTGTTAGTTAGCAATGTAACTAACAATTATTTTCATTGTCATTTTGTGTGCTTGTTTTGTTCAAGGCAAAAGTCCAAAATCTGAAGATACTTATTTTATTATCATGAAAGAGGAGCACAATCCTAGATTGCAAGTAAAGGTTTTGCCATCCAAAAGTATGAAAACTTGTGGAGATAGCACAAGCTACATTCTACCCCATTTCATATTAAACTGTAAGACAATATTACATTTATGAAATCAATACATGTTGTGTAAAACTATTCTTGTTAATCAAATATCAGCTGTCTGATCAATTGTCCAGCTTCCACAGATTCAGTTTGTCAGCACAGGTAACTGAGAAAAGCAGGTTATGGTCTCAGAATTGACTTTTATAACAAAGCTTGGTGTTATTGTTACTGTTCACTTTCAGAAAATTAGATTTCTCTGAAATTTCTCTCAACAAATCAATGAACAGACCATTTAGGCCACAAAAGTCAACAACATCAATAGTTCACTACTCCAAATACATGACACATAATAGAGGGAATCTCTGACCAGACACTGACAGTAGCTATTATATTCAGAATAAATGCAAAATATTTGCAATGTTGAGAACCACGGATAAATCTAAGTGTAATGTACAACAATGACACACTCATCCACTCATCCCTGTGGCATTGCGAGCAGTGGTTAGTGAATGGATCTGCCTGGCTGCTTGTTCTGTTATTTTTATGAAAGTGCAGAGCAGTGTTTGGCGGCCTCAACTCTTTATTAACCTCATTCTACCTTCAAATGATCAGCTACAAATGTGATTTAGGATTGATTTTAAAATCTTATCGATCCCCCTTAATGTTGCTGTTGGACCACGGCCTGGCTTTATTTTAAAGCCTTTTCTCTATGGCAGTTCCACTGTGATACTTTACACTACAGAGAATAAAGAAATAGATGGTGACAGGCAACAAATGACCCAGGTAGGACACTGCCATTACAGTAAATGCAGCTTATTGAAGTAAGCTACCATGACAAGAGTATTAGAGTAAGTTAAACACTTTTTCTATAAGAGGATAAAATGGGAAAGAAATGAAAAGTTAATTAATATAAGTCGGTTCTCTCTAACATCCACCCCTTGCACCTTGCACATCCATACCTTTGAGATTTTATTCTCTGCAGCTGTTCCAGGCACAAAATGATGGGTGTTTTTTGTTTTTTGTTTTATTTTCTTCCACTGAAAATCTGGCTCCCACCGCAGTATGAGCAGTCAAATCCACCTCTATGCTTTTTCATATGCAAAATGTGCTGTAATAAGTAAGTGAAACAACACAAAATACATTTAAATCTGCAATATAACAGTATGTAACAGCATAAATACATACATTGGATGAAAAGCACCAACCTGATGTCTATGTTCATCTGTGCCTGCTTACAGTGAACACTGTAATGGGTAACATTGAAGGAGGGAGGAAATAATGGTGGTATGTTGGTGATAAAACATGGCCTCCAGCGACATTGGCGAAAAAAATTAAGACGAGAGAACTCTGCTGTGGCTGGAAATGCTTAGGAAGAAGTAAATAATCTCCTTTATTGCGCACAGTCGTGCTACATGCTTGCTTCAGTTCTCAGGGTCTTAATGGGTGAGGATAAATACTGTACATCGACGCACACGCTCCAACACACTCTAGAGGGACTGTGAGCTGCACTGCAGTGAAATTATACCAGCCGTGTCCTGATGTAACCACATCGTCCCCTTTACAAGAGCAGAAATCTAGTTTCCTTTGCACCACTATACAACATATGAACTCAGAAGCATGTTTCCTTATTTTACCCCTGAAACAGTGGAGCATCAGCTTGGCACAAAAATGAGCATCATTTCCAGAAATATTATTTCCAAGATATTTTTACAATGTTTTTGCCTGTAGGGCAACCTCCCACAACACTGCATTTAGTCTTGGTTTATACTACGTTTTGTTTCCTCAGTCCTGTCGTGTTTGGTATTCAGGCTGGCTATTGCACCAACCTCCACCCTGTTTTTTTTTTTATCATCCCTTCTGTTATCCATCTTCCTTTCCTTCACCTTAACGTGCAGAAGAAGTCATCAATCGCCTGGCAACTCGGGACCCTCTTATCACCTGTTTCCTCTCACTCTGACTCTTAGTTAGAGACTGATGTTGAGGTTATCAATAGACCTATATTTTCCATCCATCTTCCTTTATTGTAGTTCACCTGGCTTACTTTCTTTTTCTTTTTGGTTTGTTTTCTTCTCTCTCTCTATCTAGCCTCTGTCTCCCTTTCTCCATTTTTGTCGTCTAGCCCGTTTTTATCAGTCCACCATATTTATTACAGCCTTTCCTGCTCCAGGGACCTATTGAAATTCTTCTGTAATGTGCATATTTCTTGATTGTCCTTCACTGAGTGTCATTTAATTCATCCATTTTCGCTCTTACAGTAGATTTAGAGGAAATCACTTATAAGGAAACGTGCTATCTATTTCCCGGTAATGTAGAACAGTAAATATTATTTGTCCTTCACTGGATATTGCTACTGAAGATCAAAACTGTCACAGCTGAAATGGAGCCCACATATGTTTTGCTGATGCCATTCTCTGCTGATATTCACAGAGGGGAATATTTCTTCCTCTTAATACTATTTTAATGAGGCTGTGCATCTTCATTTTCAGGCATAACATTTTTAATTCACAATAAAAAAAAAAGTTGAATTTAAAACATAAAATTAACCATTCTGGACATCAGGAATCTCAAATTATGTTAAATCCAGAAGTCAGTTCCTTTTCCATCATGTATGTTGAATATTATGTTTAATACTTAGAGGTTCCACACTCCTGGCATCTGCTGCCACTGTACTGATACCAAGGGATCACATCTGCATAGTTACAATCAAAATTTAAAAAGAAAAGAAAAGAAAAGGAATCAAAGGAAAATCTAAGTATTGAGCTCTGAACTCTTTCTTCCTCTCACATTCTCCTCTCTTACTCATTATGATACTTGTTTGTTTCTACATTTCATGGATCTCATCTCATCAACTGTCACAGTCAGCAAATAGTGCCGTCTCTAAATTTGTTTCTAGCCAGCGTGTCAGATTGATTTTGTTACATGTCTAGTATATTACAGTGTGTGTATAATCTCTAGTGAAGGATTTGCTTTAGCAAGCAGTGCTCCTGCATGCACATACACAGGTGCATAAACATTGCGCACCCTGCGGCATAATTGTCAACTCCAAATCCTCTGCAGGTGATGTTGAGGCACATACCAGAGGCCAGTGTCATTTCCATTTCAAAAAGCTCCATAGCGGTACGCTTGTGCACATAAAAGCACATGTGGTGGCTGAGGATGCCAGTGCTTGTGTGCGTGTGTGTGTGTGTGTGTGTGTGTGTGTGTGTGTGTGTGTGTGTGTGTAGGTGTACGCATATTTTTCCAGCAAGTCAATATTGTAAATAAAGCTTAGGTTTTCGACACGCCTGCGTACATTATCTATAGGGTCATCACTCAAACAGCAGGAGTGACAGAGAGTGACTCGATAAAAACTTTCTAAAATATGCATGTTGTTTGTATGATGATTTATTCATGAATGGCTGTGTTTTCCATCATGTACCTGCTGCTTGAGTGTCACTGACGTTGACAGAGCTATCACTGATAATGTAAGCGCACAATGGGAAATGGGAACTTAATGGATTTGACCTTCAAGACTGACGTGATACCTGACCAAAACGTCTGTCTTTTAATGTTACTGGAGGTGTGGCATCTTTCTCATCTCATTAACATTTCTCTCCCGACCCTCAGATTTTGACCCCAACCTCAGCATGATGGCAGGAATTACCCCCATGAACCCTATGATGCCCGGCCTCGGTATCGTGCCTGCGCCTCTCTCCCAGGAAATACCGGCTGTCAAGGAGATCATCCACTGCAAGAGCTGCACCCTATTCCCACCGAACCCTAGTAAGCCATTATATCATACTAATCTTCCACCACCACCACTACCCTCACCTTTTCCTCTACCACTGTAAGAGAATCACACTTTTAAAGGTCCCTGATTACGTGACATCACATGGCAGCTTAACAAAAACAAGCTCTGTCACATCTCATGACCTGCCTCAGCTTATGGAGTTTTTCATTTCTTATACTCATGGTTTTCTTGTTATCACTTCACGGTGTGTAACTCTTGCATCTAATAATCATTTCTACATTATTCATTAATCTGTCAGTAAGTGATTCATAAGTGGGTTTATAAACTGTCAAAAGTATATACCCAGTTAATGCAAAAATAAAATTGAAATCACTTAATTTTCTTGAGTGCACAGCGTAGTGTGGAAATTTCCCTCTTACTTTGGATAATCTGACTGGATGTGTGAACCAGCTGTTAATTATGGCTGTCTCACCTTCACCATCCAATTATCCAGAAGTAGAAAAGAGTCAGTGGGGTAGTGATCTCACCTTTGCTTTTCAGATTTCAGATTGCAACACAGGATCTTTTCTCACAAAAGTATAACGTCATTTTCAAGGTGAACTAAAACAAAAGCTCCACGCTGCTTTGCCTCTTGGAAGATTATAATCCTGCCACAAAATCACACCACACTCTTGTCTTTTGCAGTTTTTTTTTTTTCCTTTACCACACCTATGAAGGTGTTTTACAGGTATGCTGTACATTATGGCAGAGAATTAGCTGTCACTGTCTCAGAGAGAAAAGCTGATTAAAAGTTAAACTTCACTCAGGAATATCTTCACATCTAGTGCTCAGGGGCAAACACAGAGAAATGAACTAGGTACTTTATGCCGGGGGCACGTATAAACCCTGAGGCTCAGAGAGGGATCAGCTAGTCACGAAATTACCCAACAACTTTGAACCCTGTCACGATCACTCTGTGACAGAAGTAGATTGTTTTCTTCGCTGTGGCCTGATGAGTCTGCATGAAGTGTAAAATTGAGGTTTTGGTTGAAACTTGTGCCTAAGTTTGAACCCCAAAATCTGTTGTGGTTCAGTCCTTGGTAATGCTTGGACACAGCACTTAATTATGGACCTTTCTTATTTTCATCCTTGCTTTCTACTTTCTTGCCTTTCTGCTCTGTCCCAGTTACACTTAACTCGCTCTTTTGATCCCCATCTCTTCTTAAGATCTCTTTGCCTGTCACCAGTTAATCTCTAAGCCAAGGTTTTTGAATAGGCAGACATCTGAGGAAAACTTTCTTGGCTTGATTCTGCTCATGAAAGTCAAGTCTGTTAGACACCAACAGCGATGAGTTTTGCACTCAGGAGAGTTGCTACCTCAACACAGTGGACTGTGTGCATCTGTGATCCTAGAGTTGTTTTGTTGAGGCCAGCAGCTCCTGTGAGCTTCCCTCAAATTGGTGCCAACCGAGGGGCCTGAAATTCAAAGGCTTTTATGAATTGCTGTGTCTGGGAAGGTTGTGGCTTACCACTGGCTCTAATTTTCATGGACAGTCTCTATGCTGAACTGTGAGAGGTACCCTCTGGATTGCATTACTGCTTGGTGTCAGTAATGTTGTCGTGTTTCTCAGTTTGAGTGTGACCTTCAGCATGCATGGAGGTGGTTTGCAGCTATTTGTGAAAAGTCTGGGATGAGAGTCAGCAACTCCAAATCTGTTAAAGTTTGGGAGAAAGTGGCTGCCCCAAGAGAAGGAGTCTGTGTATCTCAAGGTCTCCTTCACAAATGAGGTTCAAGGGAAATGTCACTGATCTTCTCTTCAGTCTGTTGAGAAAGTCTTTTATGGCTCCAGAGGGAGTTACACAAAGTCTGTCTCCAGCTCTGCTGCACCGCTTTTGGTCTTTGTTATTTTTTTTTAACTGTCTGTCACCACCCTGAAAATGTTATCAAAATGCAATGCAAAAATGAAAGATAACACCTTTAACACCGTTAAGATAGGAGCATGAGATCTAAACATGTGATATGGTGCAACCCACTCTTTATCTATTTACCGATCTACCCAGAACCATAATCAAGGGTTTTTACTTGAGGAAAGTGAGAGGAAGACCGACACTGGGGATTGAACTTTCCTATTCATTTCTTGAAGTATGTAGGTTTATCTGTAGGAGGTAAAGGTTTTCTATCCAGAAAGAGCTCAGACGAGAACTGCTGCTCTCTTTACACTGGGAGGCAGTTGAGGTGAATCAGCCACCTGTTCAGGATACCTCCGGGCCGCCCCTCCCCTGTGGAGGTATTCTGATCAGTAGCGTGCATGAAGCTGCCCTAGACTGAAAAGGCCTCAAGATCCTCCGAAGGGAGCCAGAGGACATGACTAGAGAGAAGGACACCTGAGAAAGTGGTGCTAAAATTGTTAGTTGGGTAAAATACTAATACTGTATAATATTGGGCTTTTTCCACTCGTAGCAAAAAGACATATGCAGTCACTTCACTGAAAACGTGCATAGCACCTGCCAAATACTGTCACATTTTAGGTGAAATTTCTTTTGAAATTTCTGGAAATGAGCAGAAAAACGTCAACCAGGCTTTTTACATCAAAAAAAGATGGGAGGGAAGCACTGAAAGGAAAAAGTAGTAGTTAAGTGTTATTGCTGAGGATTGTTGTAGGTTGTAGCATATGTCTCACGAAAGCTATGTCACCTCCAAGGATGACAGGGGAACGGAAAGAGGAGATGATGGAGGCCTATCGTTATTTCACACTGCGTGCTGTCAGCCGTGTTGCCTATGGATGCAATGTAGTGATGTTGGTGGACGAGAGTTTCAGAAGTCTGCATTGCAACCTTATCTTTTTTTCTCTAGTCAATACCCTCTCTATTCAGTCTCAACATTGCTTTGACTCTTTACTTCTTCATCTACTTCACATTTGTTACTTCTTCCTGCTCTCTTTGCTGCCGCAGAGTTGGTATAATGTCTTTTTCTCTTCTGAATGGTTTGCCAAGACAGCACTCAACAATTTCACCTTTGGACTTTCTTTGATTTTTAAAGTGGACATTAAACTCTGTTGTCCACCACTCTTTCAAACTTCTGTAAGACAGTCTAAGATAACTGCCTCTAAGGGAAAGGTGAAGTATGCGCTTTGCACGCTTTGAGAATACTAATAGTGTGTATCAGTGTTACACATGGACACACTCAGTATACACACTACATTTAACCTGAATATCTTGAGGTTTTTTTTTCCTTTTCTTTGTAAATAATTAAATTATATTTTTTAAATTCTCCTCTTATAAATGAATAATCTTTGTAAAATAGTTTTTCATGAATAAATAAAATCCTGAAAAGAAACTAAATAACATGAATTAAAAAAGAATCAAAATACGTCCGTCATCGGAGACGCTCATCACAGCTGACAGCTGACCCACCACAAAGATGGAGCGTCCTCGTGTTTTAGAACATATTTTTACAGGGCTCTCTTTCTCCTTGCGATAAATCTTCATGTGTACAGGTTAATGCTAATGTTTGCTTCTGTGCTGGTGATGTACTAAATGTGTTCACTTGAGTGCATGTAAACGTAGTTTATCTTCCCAATAAGAGTCCTCAGAGGGTTGAAGCCTCCTCCCTGTAGCTGTGCCTTCCACTATAAAAAGGTGCTTAGCCCAGTCTAGGTGATGGATGGTGATGACTTGTGCTGGAGAAACAGACCAGTGGGTGGTCGCCCAGACAGAGGGCCTCTGGGTCGGGCTGGATGCAGAGTCAGACGATGTGTTTGCGTTACAGTGGCCTCAATATTGCTCTCAAGTTTAATGTCAAATTAAAAGCAAATAAGTCCGTAAACATGACAATACAATCAAGATTTAAAACATACATAAGTATGCAGTAGAAAATGTATTCAGTTTTTGAGTAGTTGAGTTTGGTAGTTTTTTTTTTTTTTTTAATTCCTCATATTTGTTTAGTTTTTCCTAATGTTTTTATGGTCAATATGTGGAAATTAGTTGGACAAAACATAATAATCATTATATAACCTGTCAATGTCAACTTAATGTCTCTTCCTTCTGTTTATTTCTGTTACTCTTTCTTCTTCTGTTTTGGCCCTGCATCTTCTCTTTCCTCCTCCTCCTCCTCGCCTCAGTCTCTCTGTCTGCATTTCTAAAACGAACAGCCTTGAAGTCTTTGTCTCATAATTGCTTGAAGTGGCCACACACACAAGATGTTAGTTTGGACTAATATTATTTTTTACACTCTGTCTGGCACCTACATGTAATGAGCAATCTGCAAAAAGCTGCTCCCTCCATCCTCCCCCTGCGCGTCTCTGCCTCAGGTTCATGTGCTTATTTTTATTTGCATAAAAATCCAGACATTATGTATTTATTGTATTTAAATCACAAAATCATGAATAGATGCAAAATAACCAAAAGATTAAAAACAACCAGACATATGAAAATGGGCCCCACAGAGACACACCCAGTGACAATGCAAAATGACTTTCTCCTACATGTCCAGCAGCCCATTGTCTCATAATGTCTATGGCATTTTTTTCCCATTCACTTATTACACTGAAGCAGCGCTCTATAGCATTAATAATGGGTTGCTTATTACTGCTCTGAACCAGGGCTTTAAGCTTCTTTGAAAGTAGTCTTCACATTCGAATTTTTTAACCCAAGCCCCTCACTATTAGGAGGCATCTGTGCAGGAGCCAAAACGACATCAGCTGAATGTAAAACAGCAATAAAAGCTCAAACTGCTGAGCTCCTGTCCTTGTCTGGTAGAATTAGACCAGCCATCTTCCTTAGAGACGTCATAGGAGTCATTTGTGTCCTTATCCTGTGGCATGAAAATGTTCTTTCTTTAAAGCCAAGCTCACTAATCAATTGGTCTGTCAACCAGGCAATTTATTTGTTTCCAAAGGACATTTGGTTGTGCAGCGCACACACACACAAAGCACATGAGTGCACCATATAAATAGAAGATGAAACACAGTTTGCACAAATTACAAAAGTGTAAAATAATAGGTCAAGACACCGACTACCATTGATTTTGCTGCAGAGCTTTCCACGTTATGTAATTAATTAATTTCTCAGTTTGATAGTGAGAAAAGTCAGATGCAAAATCAATATTACCGTATCTGACAAATGCTCAGCCCTGAAATCCTTTTGGTCATACTTGAACATAAGACCTCAAGACATGTGAATTACTCCACTTGATGCTGATCAACCAGACTCTGATGATACACCTCAGATATCCAACCAACTTCAACCCCAGGTCTTCTCACTGTGTCGATATCTACAAAGGTGGGAGCATCCCCAACCACTGTTGCAAGGCCTTTCTAACAGACATCCAGAAATACATCATCCTCAGCGTTCCACTGATTAGCTCCTTCACTCCTCATAGACCCCGCTAATCACATTCATCATGGATGAGAAGCCTGATCTATTGGAGATTAGATCAGTCAACATTCATCTGTGTAGAATAAGTGATTTCTGCAATGCAGGGGACCTTCCACACGAGAGGATTTGCAATCACTTTGTAGCCAAGAGGAATTCATTTTCATGCATGGAATTGTTGGATATTAACATTTATCTAACAAAAAAACTGATCTGAGCATATTGCTCCAAGTTATCATTATTCATGCATTAAGCTTTATAATATTTTTAGGTCATAAGCGCTATGTTTTAAATATGACTTAATTGAATTCTGTAGCATCAAGCTGAAGAATGTGGACTTTCATTGTACTATAGACAGATATTTAGTTTAAATGTTGATGTGACCCGGCCCTCATTCTTCTCAGCCTGAATATGGAGTCTGACCTCAGGGACTCTTTTGGATTTATTTTTCGTTCATGGCATGTGAATATTACATCATTTCTTTTATTTTTATGAGAGTTATGGGAGAGCCACTTTCCGCTCCTCAGTTTGTTTTATCATACACAATAAGTTGTAACCCATTTCTGTTTGTACGGGCGGTTTTCAGTCCTTCAGTCATCACATTCTGGCATGCATGTTTGATATATTTATACACCAGGATAAACTGAATAAACAAGTTAATAAATTTATTTTTGGTTCGGAGATACAAGTGTGCAGCTGCTTCTGTTCTCTGTCTTATCAGAGCAGATACAAAAACATTTGGCTGATTTCTATTTGAGTAAAAAACAAAAGACGGGGAATCAGACCTCCTTGGGTCGACCAGAATTATTAACAGCAAATAGTGTAATGAGAACAGTGTGTTCTTGCCACCAGATATATTTTCTTCACCTTCCCAAAAAGCGTAACTCATCCTCAAAGCTGAGTTTCATCATTCTCATTCAGTTGTATCACAGTTGCGTTTTATCGCTTTATAAATGCAAATGCTCGCACTTTGCTTGATCAGTTGAGCTTAGTCTTTTTATCATTATCCCTCCTTTTTTCCAATACTTCTGCTCAGACCTCCCCCCTCCAGCTACAAGAGAGCGCCCCCCAGGGTGTAAGACAGTGTTTGTCGGGGGTCTACCAGAGAACGCCACCGAGCAGCTGATCATGGAGGTCTTTGGACAGTGTGGCGACATCACCGCCATACGCAAAAGCAAGAAGAACTTCTGCCACATCCGATTTGCTGAGGAGTTCACCGTGGACAAGGCTCTCTTCCTGTCAGGTGAGCGGTCATCCCTGTGAAACCTTCATCTTATTCAAGTGCTTATTGGTGTAATATTTCAGTCTGTTGCGTCAGTTTAAGTGCCACTTAGATAAATGTCAAGCAAGAACACAGTGTTGTGAAGTGTGCGGCTGGAAATCTTTCCGGTAGACGGGGCACGGAGCACTGAAACACTTGGATGGTTGTGAAAATAAAGATGCAGACTGCATCGGTAAAAGATCAGCTTTGATAAAGCTGAACGTACACACACTTGTACTTAAAAGAACATCCCATCACAGAGCTTAAAAATGTCCACCATGAACTGTGAGTTAGTCAACACTTCTGCTTTTAAGATGGATCTTTTTACAACCTGTTGTGACTAAAACACCAAGGGATTCTGGGTAAATTGTGGATGAACTCAGTGGCATCATGTTTTGGTCACAACTGAAACTACACTTTCAATTTCTTGCAAAATCTGATTCATAGCTTCCTCTCCATTGCAACAGCAGCCAAGGCTCATGGGTATTGTATTATTTAGAGCTGTCCACCATTACAAGCTCACACACAAGAAAAAGAATGAATACATTTTTCAGAAGAAAAATTAAATTAAGTAAATCCATAACCCACACCTAAAGGATCGTTTCATTATTCAGGAGGCTCCCATGTGTTGATGTCAAGGAGATGATGAAAAAAGCATTCTGAGATGGGAATTCAGAGCTGAGAGAGAAATACTCTCTCAAGAGCGCCAACCAGCAGCTTCTCACTTAACGTAAGAAAAGGCGGCTAATGCACTCAGGGTGGTTTAGAGGAGTCGGAGTCTCAGACAACAGAGGATATAAATGACCATTGAAGGGAAAAAAAAAAGCAGCTACTACCCATGGTGATGGAAGCTTATCGTTTCTTATCTTATCTTCATTTTCACAGTAGCACCAGATGTCTTAAATCTCTCTGTGCAAACTGCTGGCCGCATATCCCTACTTAAAAAAAAAACATTTAACCTAGCAGCCAATTCAGTAGTATTCTTGGCATTACTAATTGTGTGTGTGCGTGTGTTTGTGTGCAAATTACTTTGAATGAGGGATGTTGTTGTTTCTGTTCTCTTACAGTGAGATGTGGGAGCTGAGGTTCATATTTTAGGCAGATAACAAAGCTGTGTATTTT
>OMNW01009504.1:0-12667 GCA_900303245.1 Selene dorsalis
TAATTATACAATTTAACATCCAGCTGTTAAACTGGCCCCCAGTCAGGCATCAACAGTGCCCATGTATGTTTGGGGGAATCACATGCTGGAAAAATCCAGTTCTTCTTTTGATTTGAACATGAACCCAAAATTATTCAAAAATAAATGACATTATCCTTTACTGTCAATTTTACCAATAGGTTTGGGATGATGTCTTGCATATGCAGATAAACATGGGGATAAAAAAATAAACTGTGGGTATATGCAGATGCAGGATGAATAAAGAATAAATAAACACTGGATGACTTCTTTAAAAACATTCTGACCCTTCTATGGGTCCGTTATAGATATGCATTTTCTGGAATGAAATATGAAAGTGCTACTGGACCTCAGGAACAATTAAGTCTACCACGTTCTCATCTAATTTTCCGACATGTGGGACTGAAAGCATGCACCCCACTAAAGGAAACAGAGGGGATGTAAGGACAAGAGGAGTGTTAGTACCTGTTGGTGTAAAGTACGGGGCCCTGCAGCAAACTGGGAGAACAGCAGAGAGGAAAGTAGTCAAGATTTACATTCAAGGAGAGAGAAGGCAGACACGCTGTAACAAGCACACACATACACAGATTTAGCCAAAGCTTTATAGCAAGAGAAGCCGGTGTCAGAGATATTTGTTAAAGTGTGGGAAAAGGAGGGGCTCTCATATGGGGCAAAACATGACAAATACTTATGATTCTTGGTGTAAACACACCGAGTAAAATTAAAATTTGAAAATGAAAATAACATGCAATACCGGTCTTGGCTGTGGTGCAGAATTCATTTGTGGAGGTGGAGGGGTGGCAAAAACAAGAGACGGGGGTTGCCCGGGGCCGTAAGCGGCCTTGAGAGGAGAGAATAGAGAAAAGAAAATAGATGTTACCAAATTTAACTTGTAGATCATTAAATAATTTGAATTCTACAAAGTCAGTTAGTCTCACCTGTGTCAGTCCAGGGGAAGGGGCAGGGTTTGGGACAGAACTGGGTCCCGTTATAGGCTGTGGCGGTTTGTTCATTTCACGTTCTTTTATGGTTCTGCATCAGGGTGGCGATGTGTTGCCAGCCTTTTCTGTGGATGAGGGGAGCAAGAAATACAAAAAGAACAAAGCATTAATCAAGTGCACTATGATAAAATTATTTTAAAGTCCATTTTTTAAACAGATTTTAAAAAGTTGACAGTGGTGTAGCAAATCGTTATGGCACATATTTGCAGCCACAAAGGTCAGATATCTGAAAACACAGTACGAGTACATGAACCACTAGTGTGGTAACATCTAACCATACAGCGAGGGTGTGGTCTGTGTTTTCACATATGATAACACTACCACCCCTCTGTCTTGGTCACCTCTAATATCCATGGCTCATCTATCTTAGTCTATTGAGCACTTCATGTTAATGTTGTTTGTGGATTCCTCATACTAATCAGATTGCAACAGACTCATGTGAGTTAACCTCCACTCAACACTACCTATTGTTTGAGTGGAAAAAGGCTTGTGGTGGCTAATAAATCGCTCCAAAAGAAAGGACTTTGACTAACAATCCATAATAATTGTTCCAGACCCCCTTTGACCTCAACTACTGAACATATGGTGCTTTAAAAAACACATTCCTAAATAATCAGGACTTGGCAAACAGAAATAAAGCAATAACCGATGGTGATGTGTAGCAGTGGTGTGAAGATCTATGTCCAACTCTTGTGCGACTTCCACTAAACTACTTGGCCTAGTCTGGTTTTGAGTGAATTTAAGAAAATGGATACCTCAGGTCAAAGTTCATTCACTGTGTTAACAGTGGCTACTGCCCCCTGGTTGTGCTAGCTACATGTGCAAATAATCCATTCCAATACCCTTAATTCGATATCAATTTCAAAGCCTGGCTAAAGATTTTTCCTTGACATTAAATATTGTTCCAGACATGCTGGAACAGCGGGGACATGCCGGGATTAATATAAATGGATGAATGCAGCTAGCAGACGTGTCATACACCATCCACCTGCTGACACAGGAACTATCATTAGCTGCTAGCTTGTGCCATGCTTCTTTAGGACGGGGGCATCAGCACAAAGCTACCATATGGATCTACCAGCAGTCATGGCCAACAGCCTTATTAGCCGACATAAAACATGAAAGCTTCTCTGATAGGAGATTACCTCTGTGTTTCAACCAAGTTAGAGCACGAAAGGGTGTTTAACTGGGCCGCTAGCGAGCCAGCGTCCCCCGACTGAAGCAGGTTAAATCGTTAGCCAGCAGCCGGCTAACGTTACGTGTCTCACTATCACAGACATTTCGCTTAGTTACGCTACGTGGCTCAACGCTGAGTCCACATTTAACCTTAACGTACTCCGAGCACAGATGGTATTACTGTACTGACGGCGTGTTTACTAATAAAAGCCAGAGAACAACAATTGCGCCGGTCGAAGCAGAAATGTTGTAACACTTGACACCGATTAAGTTACAGTTGAGCTATTGTTGGTTAACGTTAGCGGTTTAGCCCAACCCTGTCCTCTGAGGTGCATTTAATTACAGGCCCCACGAGAGCCGCCAGGCACAAACCATTCACCTGACACCCATCCACAGCCAATATCGTGTGAAAAGGGAAGAATAAAACAATGTTTAAATCATCCTCTCACTAGGTTTAAAAACTCTGTGAAAATCTTCTTCAAACTGAGAGTCCGTTAAGGGTAACTGCCGCTGCCTGACGGAGCCTGCGATGACAACGGTTACCATTAGCCACGAGAGCGAGTAACCCTAGCTGTCACTTCAGCTAACGTTAGGTTAACTTTAGCCAAACACCTCTCAAGATTAACTAATAGTCGGCCTGACGTCCTCACATTCAGATTACACTGGTTTTATCCCTTCTTGTATTCTGGCCAAGGTTGGCTGGCTGGCTGGCTGGCTGGCAATCCCAGTGTGTGGACTGACAGCCGGCAGCAGGGCCTGCTAACACCTAGCTAACACCTAGCTAACACCAACTAGCCTGTGTGCCTTTGACAAAAATGCAGACAGGCTCCGGTGCACTTCAAGCTAGCACAACCACCGTGAGATGTTTTCACCCTTACCGGGAATCAGTAGTGAATATGATGTTAGATGTGAACTCGGGGGTCGGTCTCTGATCAGTCTTCTGTTACAAAGTAGTGGTGTTGTAGTTTCGTTGTCCTTTACTCCACAGAGAAGTGTTGCCCTTTTCTTAGCTAATGACTTAGCGAGCTAGTTAGCTAACCGGCAGCCGGGGTGAGTGCTGTCACTTCGGTTTAAATCCCCGGGCGTGCAAAAGTGACAGTGTTCAAAATCAAATAATATAGTACTTTGGGAGTACTATTGACAACTCCGATGGCCCCGAAAAAAGCCTCTGGACCGTGGGTCCATGATCAGGGCGTCGATGGTGACGGATTGCCGGTTCGGTACGTACACCACTGTCGTGTGAGGAGGCTCAGAGCGAGGCCATAGTGCGGTGTTTTCTCGTCCGTGGAGCCGGTGCGCCTCCAAGTCGCATGGGTAACTTCCGGGAAAATTAAAATTTAATGCCGTTGCCTTGGTCATGTGATACAGGAGCTTTCTGTTAGTTCATCAAGCCAGGCCTTACATTAATCTGATGCTCAAGCAGAGCAGCGTCTTCTGTTAGAAAATTCCTTTAAAAAGTGTCCAGTTTCTCCTCAAAATAGAAAAATAGATTTTAAAACTGCAAATGGAGTTCGTCCCCAACCGATCTCATCGGAAAACATTTAACAACGACCGTTTAAAGCTGTGCAACGAGAATGCAGAGACAACAGACCGCTTGTTTTATGCTCGTGGTATTATCCAGAGCATTATGGGTTTTTTTTTTTTTTTTGAACATGACTATTTCCATGACAACGAGGCTAACTTCATCTGAAGACAAACAGCTCACAGGTAGCCTTTATGTAGAGTAAGTAAATGATAATAATACCACCAGGTTCACAATACAACCACTTTTTTTTTTAACCATTATAAACAGTTAATGGGGGTTGTCCCAGAAAATCACCTCATATTTGTGACTTTAAATTTTAAAAAAGTTGATTGCAAATTTAATCTACAATAATATGAAACTCAGGCTATATAAATAAATAAATAGATAAATAAATAAAAGGCTGTCTGACTGCCCATACTGAGTTAATTATGTGAATTCTCTGAGCTAAACTCTAAGGCTAAAATGTGCATACACACACTAACAGCAGGGATGCCAGTCCTCCAGCATGAAGGAGAGTGAACATTTGTTCCAGGTGTGATCTCACATGTGATGAAACATTCAACTGAACTTTAAAATTGAGCCATATCAGTGGTATCAATACTTTAGGGGTCAGTCTGTGAACCTCTAATGTTGAGATTGAGATTGCCACTCTTCTTTGTCTTCGGAGCATTTTTGATCTTAATCTTGATGTGAAGAGCAAATGATAAAGTCATTTATCAGGTATGATCTAGATAATCATACTTGACATGGAAATGACCCATGCAACAGAGATGTTGTACTATGTGTGGCTCTGCCTGTACTCCAGTAATATAGGCATTTACTTAATTGATCGATTAATCTTTGGATCATGTATACGCATGTTGCTCCAATAAACAGTCCAAAACCTAAAGATGAAACATTCACATATGACTTTATTAGATCAATCTTTTTTTTTTATTTAAAAGTCACACATTTGAAAGATTTGAAAAATTTCATTTTCTGTCAAATCAGTTAAACAGTTTAATCCAGTATCATTTCAGATTTAGAATGTATAAATGTGGTGTGTGAGACAAACAGGACACCCCAGAATAATTTGTGTCACTTATAACTGTCATGTGGTGCAGGGGGGACATTTTAACAAAACAATTTTCTGGCTGTTTATTGACAAAGAGCTGTAGAAAACAATTGGCAGATTAATCAGTAATGAGGATTATCATTAGTAGCAACTCTAAACAGAATATACTGTGACTGAAATGACTTGAAAGGTCTTGAGGTTCATCCTGCATTATTACCAGTGCAGTCTACCTGTTATGTAGAGAGACCAGTGTCAAAACCTACATGGTGCTTATTTCTAAAGACACTTTAATCTGGTCAAATGATGACAAATGAATGTTAATTGAAAGCCTTTTTTCCCTTAAGGCTCCTGCAGGTTAATCCAGCCATGCCTGCAGCCTCAGCCAATGAGAATATGTTTGTCTGTCTGCTTAATAATTGATTTGGATTCGGTCCATGTACTGTGAAATTCCTCTGTTGATGGACTTTGAATTGGAAGGAGATTTTTTTGGAGGATTTTTTGAGCACACAAAAAGCTCCGTATCCCATATAATTTGTGCAACCCACTGAAACAGATTATCCCAAAAAGATGGAAATTTAGTTATTATTTATTTGCTTCAGCAGTCTGTGGAAATGCAGCTAATGATGCAGACGGAGGAGGGCTGATATATATTCAAGAATAAATGCAAAGCACACTCTCACCACAAAAGATCATTATAAAGGGTTTATTTGAGAAAAGCGATAACAAGTCATTTGATCTAGTAACAAAGGCAGTGTAGCAATTTCTTTCAACAGCAAGAAAACAGCTACATATGGATATGACTGGTCACATACAAGTTGATTTGTGGGTTGTGATAGTGCAATGCATCTGTTTGTTATTCTAAAAACAGGTCTAGAACAGGATCAGTAAGAGAATACTCAATACAATTTTTGGGTCGAGTGTGGGAGGTGTGGGTAAGGTGCACCACATGGTCCATGGTCACCACTAGTTTTTTTGCTGACAGGAATGGAAAGTGCAAGATTTCTCCAGATCTGTTGGGAAAAGAAACAAACAGAGGGTGAGATGTCAGAATTTAGAACAGAAACTAAACGTTTATGGTGTGCGTGATCTGTCCAGGCTGCAAGGATCCACTTTAATCGTAATCTGTTAAATTTATGACCTAGTTTTCCTAATTTATCCCACAGTAATACAAACCTGGAGCGGTTTCACCGCACTGTCTGAGCGAGTTCATGGCACTCATGTAGTCTGGACCCAAAAACTGTTCATAGCTTGTCCCAGTCTGAACCTCCTGCAGACATTTAGTGGAGTCCTTAAAGAGGAGGTTCTTTCCTCCTTCTGACTGGAACATTCTGAATCCACTGTCAGTGCCACTGAGTCCAAACTTGGCCTACAAGTAAAGAATAAAGAACACAATTTTTTGTTTAAACACGGTTATTCATTAAACAAAAAACAAATGTCATTTATCATCAGTATCACTATCAGGAATTGACTGGGGTCCAGGGCTAAATGGTGCTGAAAGTCAAAGTCATGCCTGTAAAAAAAAGAAGTGTGTATAAGAAATACTCCAGAACACCTTTGTTTGCATTTTGTGTTTTATGCCTCAGGGGCAGAACTGTACTTGATATCCCACTGAACGGGTTTCAAGTTATCCGGCAAAATAATTTCATACAGGGTGCATATTAAAAGATCAAAAACTTGAAAGACAAGGTAAAAACATTTCAGACATTCAGAAACTAAGAGGAAAGACATAGAGGCAGATGAGAGCTGGAAGCCAAATTATCACTATCAACCACAAGTGAGACGTTAAGATAAATATTAGCCTCTGAGTGCTGGAAAATAAGATACAATGTGCAATACTGAACCCCAAACAGCCCACAACATATAACTGGTGTGTGAAGGATAAAAATGTGATGTATATTTAGAAAAAAACAATGTCACTTGTTGTGTAAAACACTGTGAGTGGTTCATAAGACTACAGAAGCACAATATAAGTGCAGTTCATTCACTATTTACTTCATGGTCCCAACTGTTCTCATAATAAAAAATATATCAAAATGTCATATTTTGTACAGCAAACAACCATAAAGTAAAAACTAATGACTGACCTGCTGGTCCAGGAGAACACGGATCACCTCACTGCGGCTCTCTGGGCGTGTCACCACAGCGTGTGCAGGCACTTTAGCCAAGTTGCAGTTGAGGAAATCTGACACTGGCACCGGACCCTTACCAGGGCAGATCAGCCTGTAGTCATCAGAATTCAGCCCTTGGGCCCAATCTTGACCGTTACCTTTAATAAGGAGAGGAGAAATGGAAGAGCTGTAGTATTATAGGAAACAACACTGTCATATGTGAGAGATGATGTGAGAGAACATCAGTCTCAGTCTCTTACCATCACTATTTTCACCAACAATCGTGTGTTTGATGAAGGCAACCTCACCGGCATCTTCCACCAGACATCTGTGACAACATGCAAAACACATCTAGAGTGATTAAAGGAAAATTTAACCCGAACCCAAAGCACAGAGGAAACAACTAGTTGTATTAGCGCCTCACTACAGCTCACTTATTAATACAGTGCAGCAATGTCCTGGTTCATGCTATATTAAGCAAAAGACACGAATGGTATCAATCTTTTCTATTTTTTAGAAAGAAATGAAACCTGTGCATTTAATAAGGCCATGTGAAAAAAACAAATTTGGACACAAACAGCGCTGCCACATTAAAAAACACTAATGCTTCCTACCTGAAGGCTCCAGCGTATCCGTAGTACTGCTCATCAGCACTTGCTTTGCACTTGGATTCTTCACCCACACTTTTGCGGCTGCCGACACATTTAGTACAGAATGGAGAGCTGGGGTCTGCTCCAGGAGCACAGCCGCTGCTGAAGAACTTGGCTGAGGAGAGGAAGAGCAACAGTCAGTACAGTGTGTTGGTGTTAAACATGGAGGTGTACAAAGAACAGCCATGGCTCTAAATAATTACATTCATTCTCAAATCCCTGATAGGAAAAATCTGGATGATCTATAATCATCATCCTATTTTCCCTCAAAACATATTAAACATGGGGGTGCTCAGTGCTCGAGTAGTTAAGAGCACGTCCAATATTGGCAATGCCCACTGCAGCGATCGCTAGATTGATTCCCAACTGTGCCGATCTGCACTGTGTGTTGTTCCCCTTGTCTCTCTCCCCACTTTCCTGTCTCTCTCCACAATCCTGTCAATCAAGGCAACAATGCCCACAAAATATCTTAACACAAACAAAAAAACAAAACGTATTAAACATGCATTTTTAATGGAAGAGTTATCCTGATGGTTACTCACTGAAGTCACAGTCATTAGTCCTCTTGTGGATGTGACCCATGGGAATGTTCCAGCCTGCAGTTCTGCCGATGCCTGTGTGGCAAGACCTCCTGCCCTGCAGGTTGTCCCAGGTCACGCCCGAGTTTTTCTTTATCACAGCAACAGCATAGTAAGAGGAGGCCTCACCTACAAGAGAGGAAGTACAGAGTGAGATGGGCCAGATGAGTACCTAGCATGTGATTAGTTATATGTATTATAATTTAAAAAGGAAGTTACACAAGTGTTACTGTATGAGATTAGATGGGAAATGGGTATTTTACTGTTGTAATTTCAGTATTTGATACAGGGAAAATATTCTGTCCTTTCTATGCATATATACATATATATATATATATTTATATACAGTTTTTTTACCACTGGGGTTGCTGCACTCTCCAGCATCATACTGCTCCACCAAAGCAGGAACCAGACCGCACTTTCCAGCTGTGTAAGCCTCTCCTCCATCTACTGCCATTGCGTCGGCGTCTTTACGCTGCAGAATAATTTAAGTAACAGATAATCAGAAACAAATGCTGCAAAATGGAGCCAACGCTGCTCATGTTAACAACACATTTCCATATTTAAGGAAAGGCTGTTTTACCATGATCTTTTTCAGACACTCTTCAACTGAGGGGGCCGTCTGGCATTCAACGGCAGAGCCTTCTGCACCAACGCTGTTGATGGTCCACTGGTCACACTTGGCGGTCTCAGCGTGGCCCACAGCGCACCATTTAATGGCACTCGATGCAGTGCCTGGGGTCTGCTCTAGAAAGTTAAATAACATATAAGAATAAGTCAGTGGCTGCTGTATGTTAACGTTTGTGGTTTATCTTCTTGCTTTTACAGTACCTTTCTTCAGGGAACGAACAATGCTCATGTACTCAGCTCCCAGATACAGGTAGGAGTCGACGTGGTCGGGCAGACGCACCAGCTTTGTTGCTGAGTCCTTGAACATCAGGTTCTTGGCAGGTGGATAGGCTTCAGATGAGAAAAGGTTAAAGCCCTGAAAGAGACAATCAGTAAATCCATTATAAAAACCATGAAACATAACTGTGCTTTTCCATTTCTGTCTCATCAGGCAGTCAAACTCCACTGCTCACTGTTGCTGCTGTACAGTGCTTTACCTGGACTGCTTCCAGCCTGGACCAGATTAAATTGGCCAGCTGGTCGTCCTCGCGGGTGACAACAGCGTGAGCTGGTACCCTGGCCAGGTTGCAGGTTTTGTAACTGTCAATAGGTGCTCTGGTGTTGTCCCTACACAGCAGCTCGTAGTTGGCCTTCAGAGCATCTGAAAGTGTTTCACAACCACAATTTAGCTCCTGTTACAAATAAATATATAGTATGGCTTAACAAAGGAGTATTTTGTTTACAGACATATTGGCCAATAAAGTATAATATCTGTTACAGAGTGTGAATCTTAATTTAAAAGTAAAACCCAGAGCCTTAGATAACAAGGGCATTCATTTGACGACATCATCTTGTTGTCACTACATAAGTAATAAACTTTTTTCAGTCTTTTTTCAACAATTCATTGTATATGAAGAGAGATGATACTGACCAGGGACAGTGAGGTGTTTCACAAAAGCCACTTCTCCTCTGTCTTCCACCAGACACCTGTTAAATAGACAAGTCCACGGGTGTATCAACATTAGACATTAAATCATCATAAGCAGTATGGTACATTTCTTCAGAATCATAGACTGGGGTATGGGTGGATATTCACTGTGGTACGACAGAAAGAAACATAGATGCAGAAAAAGACTCATACTCACTGGAAAGCACCGTCGTAACCATAGTAAGGCTCCTTGTGGGACCTGGAGCAGTCTCCCTTGCACAGATCACACAGTTTGGGCCTTGTTGACCCTGGGACACAGCTTTTCAGGACGAATTCGCTCACAGCTACAAAATGAAAATTAATAGACATTAATAAATAATAAGCATTTTAAGTTTCAGTCCCTGTCAATATCTATCAGTGACTATACTACGCATGGCGCTGCACAGTGGTATAGTTGCCTTTGAGCAAAAAGGTTCTGGGTTTGAATCCCAGGCCTGGGGCTTTTGTGGATGGAGTTAACATATTCTCCCTGTGTCTATGTGGGGTTTTTCCAGTTTCTCTGGCTTCCTACCACTAAGTTAACTGGGGCTCCATATTGCCTGTAGTTTTTTAATCTCTATCTCAGCGCTGCAATACACCTGCCCTCATCTCATGGCAGCCAGGACTGGCTTCACCCCCTGGTGACCCTGCGCTTATAAGAGGTATTGAAAACAGATGGTTACTATTCTGTATTTAACTACACTATGCTACATTATGGTATGCTATGCTGCACTGTTACAATTCAGTACATGTATGGATTAATTAAACAAATGTATTATGTTGACATGTAATGCACATATTCCACACTGTGATCAAATGTGTATGTAACTTTCTTGTTGTGAGGGTTGTGTGAAACATCTAACTCACCTTCCTCCACTGGTTTGTCATCAATGCCTTCCCAGGGAAGAATACCCATGGACACCAAAGTTCCTATGGGGATGTTCCAGCCTGCAGATTTCCCCAACCCAGTGTGGCAAGTTTTCTTTCCCCGCAGGTCGTGGAAGCCGAACCCTGTGTCCTTCTTCACCACAGCAACGGCATAGTAGCAGGTATCTGAAGCTAGATATACACAGAACAGTGCACAAAGCTCAGATAAAATCCTAAATATCCTCCTTCCTCACTCTTAGTTCATCAGCGAAGACAACTAATATTTAAACATACAGGGGCCGTAGTCCTCAGCAATAATGGGATGCAGCTTGTAGTTATCCAGTCCAGCTGTGTAGATGTCCCCACCATCCAAAGTGATGGCATCAGCCTCAGTAGCCTGTTAAAAGAACAAAGGTCTTTACAAAAAAGCAGCATCTCAAGCAGGTCAAAAAACATGTCACTGGTAATTAAATACCTGTAAAATACTGAGATATTTATGTATGTGGAGTTATTTTGCTTGCAACTTCAGTGTCATTTGGCTTTACTCCAAAATTTATACTATTTTTATTCAAGTAAAGAACTGAAGTAAAAATATTTTCTGACCTTAATGGCAATGATACAGTCGATGGTGCTTTCTTTCCTCACGCAGGAGAAGCCAGGAGCCGCAGCAGCCAGGTCCAAACATTTCCGATATTCTTGCTCGGATTTAACGCACCATCTCACCTTGTCAGCGGGGGCCGCGGACACAGCGGCTGTCGGTGCACAGGGAGAAACAACAATGCAGGTAAATAGGACGTTTGCTAAACCTGTGAATAAATGCATAAAGTGTGATGTCTTTACCGAGGCAGCCGAGCAGCGCAACTAGAAAGAGAGGCTTCATGTTGGACACCGGGGTCTCCAGGTCAGTAGAGCAGAGCGACAGAGAGGAAGCTGAGGCTTTTATAGCATCCTGGGGGTGGGGTGCAGGGGGGGAGCAACAGCTCACCAGTTTGCTCAGGTTTCCTAATGCGTGCCTGCGCGTGTGTACCTTTGTGTGTTCATGGGATGACAGTGAAGACACTGAGAGCACATACCAAATTTCCTCATACTGGAAAGTCACAGGTTCTCCTTTGATACACGGGACCACTGTTTGCGCAATGTGAAATCGAGGCACAGAAAACAGCATGTTAAGGATCACAAATCAAAAAGCAGACTAACTCAAGGATAACTTGATGATACACATGATGACACATCCACTATACAAATACAAGATTTTTGTACAATCTGTATCTTTCTATTGACATTTTGGCTTAAAACCTGATAATCCTTTGTTTTTCCCCCTTCTCTGTGCAACTCTTGTTCCAAATGAAGTGATTTCAAATGGTTTTTGGTCATAAAGGAAAAATACTCTGACCAGAAAAGACTTTGTTAAAGACATTCAAGTGCACGTTGCTGCTGTAATTAATGGCAGTTTTGCTGTTATCCTAAGATTACATGATTTGATTATGAGGCCTACTACAGTAACCAGTTTATTAATACCAGCTCATTGCAAATTCGGACGCTGAATATTTTTTGGTAATTATTCAGACGTTTCCTCTTCATGTGAAAGATCTGTCGCATCACTTGCTGTGATCGTCAGAAGCAAAGAAATAGGCTCAAATATTGAGAATATTGCAGGTATCAGAGTATTTCACTTAGAAAATCTGCAGCATGTGTGACTCATGTAAGAGTCGTGTTTACAGAGTCAATATTACCCAACAAGATCTAAGGTTCACATTGTACATTGATTTGTAAATTGAACCAGTAGCACCTCTTTTTTTTTTTTTGTTGTAATCAGCCAAATATTGAAAAATCACCAGGAAACTTTCACAATAGAGTCCATGTTTATTTTTTTCTGCTGCTTTTAGTTGTGCAGGTTTGGAAAATCCAGAGTGTGACACTCGACGGGCAGATGGATTTCAGTTGAGAGGACAATGCACTGATGCTCTAATTTAAGGTAAGAGTAAGTAGTAATCAATATTTATTTTATGGCTTTTGGGATGTAGACAGCAAGATGTTGAAAAAGCATATGCACGTATTAAAGCAGCAAGATCTGTCAAAATGTGTTTGTTTGTTTGTTTTTTGGGGGGGGGGGG
>OMNW01009504.1:12687-40076 GCA_900303245.1 Selene dorsalis
TATTTCTCAGTTTAATTGGATACTTGAATGTTGATCAGACACTCTTACACTACACTCTGCCTTTTTTGTTTTTCTGCTGAATCAGAGTATGCAACCCTGACCTGTCTCGCTTTACTGCAGCCCCCTCTTAAATAAATAGATGAACCTGCGTATATGTACGTCTCTCTTTCTGTCAAGTATGTTTTAATGACACGCTGTCACTGTGTAGGACACAGACTACCAGGATACAACAGAGTCTTGATCCCATAATTTATGTTGGAGCATGTTCACAGCAATCTATCTTTAAGGCTGAAAACAAATAGTGATGTCTCCCAATATTAGCTGATGAGAGTGTACTGTAAAGCACTCTTTATGACTCAGTACAATATTACACTTTGTTTCTTGACGTTGCTTAATCTGGTTTGACTGAGTTTCTTTTTTGTATTCCAGTTAACATGCATTTAAGAGTCCAGACCCTGTTGTTTCTCACCTCTCCACAAGTCGTCCAGTGTCCTCCGTAACTCATCACCTGACTGGTCTCTGCCATTCACACCTGTTTGTTCACCTTCACCTTGTTCATTTTTCTGACATTTGAGTGTTTATGTCTGTGTCAGTCCATGCTGACACTTCACTCAGCAGCGTTAGTCATGTCCATGTCCTGATAATGCATTTATCAAGGCCATGACATAATTATCCTATGCTGTCTGCACAAATTGACATTCACTATGTGCACTATTAATACCAAAAAAAACAAAACTCTTTTTGTTGTCCTGCAGAAATTTCCGCTGAAGCATAAAATATTTTGAATTCCAGGAAATAAAACGATCGATGTATTACAGTCATAGTTGGAATGTGTATTTCCCTTAGTAAACATGAATATTTAAGAATGTCATTCATCAACAATAGCCAATAATTTCAAACAGTCTCAAGTGTGTAATCCAGCATCCTGAAATACCACAGGAACTCTGACTGTGATTATAGTCCAGAAGGCCATCCTGACTGTGCTCAATCAGAGCAGATAAGCTTATCATAAATGACTGTTTTCCTGAAACATGCAGACCAGAGGTTTACCAGGGTATTATATGCAGGATACCTGTTTTCTTAGTCTGTTTTGTAGTGTTTCTCTTTCTGGCTTATACGAATCACATAGGCAAAAACATTACACTGTGAGTTAACTGTGACAACATGGTCTGGCCTTGATGATTCATCATGGTACCCACACATGATTATAACACTCCGGGCAGACAGATCCTAGAAAAAACTCATCTGACATCAGGAAGTACAGACACTGCCAGTCTGAATTACTCATACTGTTATTGCACAGTGACGGTAATCGAGCTTATATCACACTTATTCAGAAGACACAGTACCTGAGAGAAAGAAAAGAAATGCTCAATGCACCATGGGAATGCCCTTGGCAGTCTAAGCTTATAACGGCACAACTAAGAAAGGGTACAGGACTCAACAGAGGCAACTGTATATTTTTTTTAAGGAACATTTTAAGCCTGATCTTAGTCTAGGGAGGGTGTGTGTCTCCAAAACTCAAACTGGGAGCTGGTTCAACAGGAGAGGAGCCTGATTGCTGAAGGCTCTGCCCCTCATTCCAGTGTTACAAACTCAAGGCACCACAAGTATAGACCTGCACTTAGAGAGCAGAGTGTGCTATTCTTCAGTGTTCTTGTGATAATAAGGCACTATGAGCTCTTTAAGACATAATGGTGGAAGATGATTTTAAATTCCCTGCCAGTGCAGAGAAGACAACACAGGAGAGATGTGATCTCTTGTCTTGGTTTGAATGACAGTCAGGCTTTTTGCTGAGCTATGTGCACATCCTGATAAAACAAACAAACAAAAAAAACTGTTACAGCTGTTCACTCTACAGATAAAAAATGCACAGAAAAGTTTTTGGTGCCATTTTGAAACAAAATAATTCTTATTTTTATAATACTGGCTTGTCCTTGTCAAATGTCCTGGACTATATCATTTGGGGCCAAGGTAAGGCCTTCCAGAGTAACTGTTACAAGACAATCCATTTCTGAAATGTTTAAAGCCAAGCATGTTAATTTGTATAAATTTAGATGTATTAACTGCTCCTCATTTATCTTCAAGAGGTGCCTAAATACAGACGGGTGTCATCTGCATAGAGATGCATGTTTACACGTTGCTTCCTTATAAAGGAAACATGTTTAGGGCAAAAGTATTGGGCGAGGACAGAACCCTGTGGAACTCCATGATTAACTTTTGTTTGTATCAAAGAGTCATTATTAACATGGACCTATTGGTTTCTCTCATGCCAATGACATGTATTTAGTTAGAGACATTTTGCAGGGAATTAGCAACTGTCACCTGTATAGAATCCTACATTTCCCACAATGCAACTCAAAAGCGACTTTCATTGGACCCTGCACTACCTCTCAAATGCTAATTTCTTTCAAACCCGACACCCCCAGTCTTTATTTTCACAGCTGAAGCTCTAAATAAATAAATAAAAATAACCCTTTGGTTTATATTTTCAAACTTAAAAAAAGCCTTTCCTGAGGAATAAAAGATGTCACGTAACTTTATCACATGCTGTGTAAGTATCAGCGGAGTGCACCCAGATGTCCAACTGATCACACATTAACTTTTATTGATTCCATTCTGAGAACTAGGTCCACGGGTGACTGGGGTCAACATCCTCCTTACACAACATACAACCCATCAAACAAACCAGGTCTGAGGGTGCTGTCCTGGTTCCCTCATTAACCTCTCCGCACTGGCTAATAAATTAAAGTTCAATATGAAATGTACAGTTGTAAGAAGGTCCAAAGGGAATAAAACAGTGTAAGTGTAAGATATACGTTACAAACCTAACAAGTTAAGTTTTTCGTTGAGATTCTCTCTTGTGATATTGCAAGCAGAACAATCTCAACCAAAGTTTAAAGGAAAAATATCTTCTGTGCTACTCTGTATATGAAATGCCTGATCAGAATGAAAGAAAATTTGGCGTTAAATGGGACGGCATGTAGTCAGTACTTCATGATTTTATTTTTCCAATACATTGTTCCTCACCCAACCTTTTATCCAAGAACAGGTTTGTGAAGGAATGCCCTTCACGTACTGTAGTATCCAAACATTGTGGGGAGAGAAACGGAGTCAGTGTCCTCATCTGTTTGTACAGCTGCAAGCCCTCCTTCAACTCTGACCGTTGCCCCGTACAAACACTACTATTGTCAGCTGGGGCCCTCATCTTAAAGGGAATATAACATAAATTTTCGTCATCAGACATGTATTTGAATAGCATGTGATTCCAGCTGCCATTTTACCTCATCCTGATATTAGTTAAATAACGTGGGAGCATATCATTTCCATGCTTCCACGACTGTGAGTGCTCAAAATGCAACAAGCGAAAGCAGTTTCTCAGCAGAGCTTAATGCAACAACTTGGTTCACTGTTAACACTGACAGCATTTCCTGTATCTCCATAAACTTTTGCAAAGCTCAACTGAATATTGGGAAACTTGCATGTATTACACTTGATACTGGTCTTCTTCTTCCCATTTATTGGTGAACTGTTGCACATTACCACCACCAACTGGCCACGTGAAAAACTGTGTGAAACTGCAACAGCTGCTCACACTGAAGGCACGCTTTACGTCAAAAGCTTGATTACTGCATCTTAAAAAGCTGAAGCTATAACCATGTGCATTAGATGTGGTCTGTCTAGATCCTGCCTCCATCATCCTGTCCATGAAGGGACTGGTTTAAAAATAAGCCGGAAACACAGGTCTTAATACAGCTCTTGTCCCGTTTCATTGTATAGACAATGTCTGTCTTTGAGGTGCAACACATGACCAGGTATTCAGGCAATCCTTTTCATTAAGAAATCAGAGTTATCATTTTCTTCAAATAGAGTTTGTTCTTTTTTCTCCCCCTATCCACAGAACAACAAATGTCTGCGTTATAATTTGTTGGAGTTGATTCTGGGTTGTTGCTCTTTTTGTGTCACTGAGATGTTTAACTCTTTGAAAGTAACAAAAGACCAAGCAGAATCTCCCTTGGTTTTGGTGGTTATATTTCAACATCAGCATATTTTCTTGGCAGCATATAAAAAAAGAAAAGAAACAATGACTACAGCTAAATATCAGTCTCTCTAAGCCATCTCTGTACAGTGTAGGTCCGACTGATGAGATGTACCACCCTTCATTCATTCCCTTCTGTATCAAAAGTTGAAATCCAAAAACAGTCTACTAGTCTCTAATAGAAACTTGAGTAAAAATGTGTAGATCTACCCAAATCCCCTCAGATCTACACAAGCGTGTCAATGATATCTGACACATTTTCTTGAGTTGTAATTTACAGACCATTTCTTGTATTGCCCCTGCTTTCCAAATAATTACAATTATTTTAACAATGAGTGTGAGAGACCAAATTTGGGTCAAAATAAGCAAGAATGAGCATCCCTTTACCTGTCCCAGATACAGAAAATGACAAGAAGAGCTAAAAAATAAACTCTGACATTTAACGTCCTTTCTGGGAGGTAAAAGTCTCTTTGTACAAGTCCCTGGTGCCTCATTGACAATTTACGATCCATTAATTGGAGGCTTTTTTTTTTATTATTTGAATATGAGCTGTATCATATATATTCTATTATGATGTGCCTCAGTGATCAGAATGAACTGAAGCCTGCATCAAAACAGAATATAACACATTAAAAAAACACCTGGTGTCTGCAACACCTTACTGGCCAATGGTAGAGCACTACAAAGGGATTAGGCTGTCAGTAGAGTGACTGGGAAAGTAGTCCATCCACTAAGAGTTGTCTTGGCAAAAAAACAGGGCCTAATTCCAGGAGAACAGAAGGTTATGGGATCAAGGCCAGTAACATCGTCCCAGATCATTGGTGAGAGGGTGAGGTCTATCAGAGAGATACAGAAAAGCAAAAAAGTGAGTGTGTCTGGGGAAAAAGGCTAGTTCCTCTCCTGCACAAATACAGTCTCCTGTGGACAAAGCCCCGCCTCCTGAAGCGTGATGTCATAGTCCAAGTGGGCAAGCTTCCGTCTGGGAAAGTTGGTGACAAGTTCGAAGCGTTCGTTAGGATAACCCTTGGACTGTACATGTCTTACCAGGGCCTTGAGGAGAGAGTGAAAAACCACAAGTGAGATGTTTGAAGTAAAAAAAACAGTATTCATGTGATAATATTCATTTCTGAAAAGGCATAGTGAGGGAATGCTTGTATTTATTTTAAATAAATATTAATTTAAAGATGAAGAACTTAAATAAGATGGAATAAGCAGCTTAGCATAACAACAGCAAACAGGGTAAAGCCTTGTTCTGCACAAAATAAAATCTCCTAACACCTGTGACTCTAAAGCACCAAGCATTAATTCAAATGTTGCATCTTGTTTGTTGCCAGAGTATCCAGAACCTTACAGCTGTGACACAACAGTGCTGACAGACGGATAGGATAGGACTGTTCCTCTAAAATAACTTATATGTTTTCTCACCAGAAGTTTTGCTTTAGAAGACAAGGAAATCTGCTCCCTCTGCCCATCTGGGTAACGGAGCATCAACCTGGCTTTGGGACCTGTGTGACAAAAAAGAAAAAGGAAACATAGTGGTTAGTGTCTTTAGGAAAAAGATGCAGCTGGTAAATGTGCAGTGTTACTCCGTCAATTCTATTTGAAAGCTGAAATGCCATGGTGAGTTTCATAAAAATCTAAACTGGATATGAGAATTCATGTAGATCCTATAAAGAGCAAACGATTCATCTGATAAAGATAATAATTTACTTTAAAGCTACAACTAATGGGAGGTAGATTAGAACATGTTTCCAGTGAATCATTCTCTGTGGGAAAGTAGTGTTTTTACTAAGTGTTATTATCCTCTTGGCTCGACAGTATATAGCGAGCTATGACATCTATTGTACATGTACTCATTTGGCAGCTTTTACCCAAAGAAATTTAAAAATGAGGGACAACACTTCACTGCAGTCGGAGTCCTTCATCTAAGTATTAATCACTACATCAATGCAGTGAGAGAGGGGATTGAGTTAAGAAGTTCATTGAATGTGTATAATATGTGCCATTCAGGCGTTTTAAGAGAGGAGTTGTTCTCAGAAGAGAAGGGTCGTAAGACAACTGACATCCCTGCTCTAATAGCATCTGGTACATTGTTCCAGCCACAGAGGAGAACAATCTGGACTGTGATTGCCTTGTGTGCCTTTATTTTGGTGTCCATGGGTAGCAAGTGTAGGCCACCTAAATCAAATTCAAATTCTATATGGTGTGTAATGTGGTAATATAAGGCTTGATGTCCCAGTTTGATAGTGGGTTCCTGTACCAAAACAGGCACAGGCTTACTGGACTCAAAAGCTAAGAGGTTGACCAGCTGACCATGCAAGTGCTCATGAACAATCCTCAAAACATTTTGACAGGGGTCTGCAGGCTGGAGACAAACCTTAAAGGCACGTCCCACTCAAACACAAACAACCCATCATAATAGTTCGAAGTTTCGAGTTACACATCCTCGTACCATTGTCATCGGGACAGTCTGCATCACAGGTGTTGCTGGTGCTGGTCTTTGATGATCCAGCGCTTTCTGCCACAGGGGAACAGTGGTTCCCTCCAGAATCTGGGTGAGGCTGAGGATGACGGGGAGCAGAGGCCGATGGCTCCAGGTGGTTCTTTTTGCTCTCTTCTTTCTTGTGACTGTGGTTGTTTTCTTTGTATGGAGACTTTCTGTGGGAGGAGGTTGAGCTATCAGGATGTAGACGTTGCTGTGCTGCAGGGGCTGAAGGGGCTGGGGTATATTTGGTGGTAGAAGTTTTATCTTCATGAGGTACTGGCGTTTCACTGTCTGAGCCATCAACAGAAATGGGACCCTCACTGTCAGAGAAAGGCTCTGCATCGGATTCGTCTTCTGATCGAGGGGAATCTGGGGCTTCAGGGACATTTGAGGACTCGTAGTGGGTCTCCTGTAGAGAGGCTCGGATTGCTGCCTCCAGCTGACTGTCTTCACTAGCATCAATCAGACTCTCCTAGAAACAAAAAACAGAATGCAGCTGTAGAAAACAGATCAAAGAGCTGGGTAAAATAACACAAAATAGGGTAAAAATTTAAATGCCCTAGTCCAACACTATGATAACCACAATTCCATAATGCTCTACAACTGATAAACACTTGTGTTGAGTTGTGACAGAAAAATCTTTAGACAGAGTCTGAGTGACAAAGAGGAGGGAGAGGGGAGATCTTAGAGGAGAAACAGAATGAGAATTAGAGGTGACACATCTGATGAGAGACCCACAGAGCGAGCTCGTTTGGCGGGGGGGGCATGGCAGGACGGCCCGTCGAGCTGCCCATGCTCTGCCAGGAATCCGGTCGCCTGCTCCAGGAACGATGCCACATCCAGCTGGTTCCACTCCACCATTTTTTGACCTTCAAAGAAACACGTTATCAACAGCTCAGGTCAGTAATGACATTCATTTACTTCCCATGTTGCATTAGCTCAGACTTTAAAAAGTTTTGAACTTTTGAAGAGGAATATGTTATCGGTTTAGAAAAACCAACCAATACAAACCAAATAACAGCAACAGTGAGTGACAGTTGTTATTAAAACTTTGTGACCTGGATTCTTCTGTTGTGTAATTTCTAAAATCCACACAGGTTCAATTTCACAGCCACTTCCTCAATCCACAGGAAGTCTCCACTAACCTGTGCGTGGGTCAAGGATGGAAATGTAGGGAAACTTGTTCAGTTTATAGAACTGGATGTATCTTTGTCCCTCTTCACTGTCGTGATATACCTGTGATGAAAGATGAGGTTTAAACACGGTATGAAAAGAGTACCTTGCATCTTCTCTCGAATGATTTTTGGGCTTTGCATACCTGCCAGAATATAAAGTGTTCTCTGATGATGGTCTTCACTGCATCGTTACTCCATACATCCCTGTTCAGGCACTGGCAGGCGAAGTCCTGAACATTTTGAATGTTGATCATTAGCCACTTGTTCTCCAGCTGTCCACAATCTTTTGCCTGTAAACGTGAAAAACGAAAATTAAGAATCTGAAAAAACAACAAAACCCCACCAGAAATCAAGCTTGATTTCATAAATTAGTGGTAAAACTGCAACGTTGACAAGAGTGAACATCAAAAGCACAATTAACTACATTCACTAAAGAAACAGGTTCTCCCCTATGGAGAAAAGTCATAACATCAGTGGTATGTGAACACGTCATGGTGGACTGGTTTCATAAATACTGTTAATGCAAGGAGTGAATAACACTGTCGTTAAAAAGAAACAACCTGCCCACTCCTGACCTTTCCCACCTATGGTGGATGCAGTCGCCATCTGAAATTTCACTAAAAGTTCACACAGACAGAATAAAGACATCGGGTGTAAAGTGTCCTGTGAGTGACTTCTTACTGTCTCAAAGCTGCCTTTGTGCATGAGCTCAATGGGAGGACGGAAAAGGTCTGCCAGGGTGCTCAGTTTCTTATCCACCGTTCCGCCGTTCCGCAGCTCCTGTTCCTGGCGGACTAGGAGAAGAAAAACATTCTCAGTCATTATAGGAGGTAAAGTCATAAAGAGGTTCACACAGAGAAACAAATGACAGATTTTGACACTTGGTTGTTGTTGGTTGTTATTGTGCAGTTTTTATTAAACCAAATACACTCCCACATACACTGATTTATAACCTTTTAATATACACTGTCCCACCTGTGGGATACACTGGCCTTGGTTGTGTTACTTCAATTGCGTTTTGGAGGCCAATCTTCACACATTAAGAAATTTTACAATGTGCCACTATAACTGTTGTACTCTGTTGTGCCTTTCTGGTTTTAAAAAGAAAAATCACCTTTCAAAATAAACCAGGGTTATGGCTGAGGAGTAATGATGTTTTTTATTTTGGTGACATTACTTTTGGGCTTGTGGACAACAAAGAGGGAGTCTGGTAACAAGTTAAACACCTGGAAAGCTTTAATATGACATTACTCACTTGTTTCTGTTTGGAAGTCTCGGAAACCATCAAATATTGACCGAGCAGGTCTTCTTCGCTTTGGCACTGCATGTGTAATAGAAACATGAAAAGTAACACTGCAATTTAGTTAAAAGCACATCTACAGAGTGAGGTAGAATAAGAAGAAAAGCAGCCCAATACCTCCAAACAGTGGTTCCGGTTCCACCAATATGTCCTGCTTCTGTGGAATGGGTGCTCGAACTTCACTGAAACATAAAGAAAAACATTATTCTAAGATTCAAAACCATCTTGAGCAAGTTACATCACCCAAAAAAACTAATGGATGTGCCTGATGCCAAATTATCCTAAGATTGTAAAATAGCAAAGAAAGAAATAAAAAAATACACAACAATCCAAATACCGTTGTGCTTTTGTTTGACATGAAATTGTACTTACTCTGTGGGGGGCGCTCTGCTGCTTGAAGCTGCTGAACTGGAGCTGGTGCCGGGCTCCTCTGCTATCCCACCTCCATCCAGAAACATGGTCACTGCCATCTCCAGGTTATTGTTGCATGCTTCCAACATATGTTTCCCTACACTCTCTGTGGCTCCTAGGAGAGTGATGGACATAGACATACTGAGAAACAAATAACTGCCCAACTACTTTGATCCATGACATTCGGCCGTAACAGTCTACAATCACTCAGCTGAAAATGCAAGATTAGACAATTATGGCTGAACAAAAGATCATCTAACAACATAACTTATAAAAATCACATTGATGAATGAAAATGAATGATGAAATGAAAATGAATGAAAAAAATTCAGATTGAAATTCAATACTGCTAATAAAGAAGTATAACGCAAACTCTTACCCAGCGATCTAACACACTGTATTATGAAAGCAATGTAAAAAGGAATGGCAAAATCTCATTTATCTCATCTCATCTGCTTAAATCACACTGCTGAACCATGTGATGGAAAGCTGGATATCACTAGTAACAAAGTAAAATTTGATCTTAACTTTTTTATTCTTCCAATTTCCTTTTAACTAAAATTAAAAAAGAGGTAACAATATATGCTGTTCAAAATATGTTATAGTTGAAATGAACTTGTCTCAGATAAAACTGATGACATTCACTGTTGTTGTACATAAATGCAAAAATGAAGAACTTTATAAACACGGGCTCCTTTAAACTGCTCAAACATTGTATCTGTCAATCATAAAGCTAGTGATGCTGTTCACTGTGATTAGCAGATTTCCAACAACCAGGTACATTCGCAAGTAATGTAAAATAACAATAAACTTTTTAGTGATTTACATTTATCTGATAACTTAAGCCATGGGTAACTCTGCAGAATGATTAATAATAATAATACAAAGTAAAACAAACAAACAAAACTATAAAACAGATACATTTATGCACACCTTAATGAGCTACAGCATTATGATGTAAAGAGAGTCTCTAGTAATATAACAAGCATTTTTCTGAATAATTAACCCTCAGTATATTTTGATGATGGTACTCACGGTCTATTACATAAGTAAAAGTTTGAATGGAGAGATTTTACTACTAACAATATTTCTACACTACGGTGTTCAGGCTCTTTGTTAAAAAAAACAACAACCTTCAACTTCATGTGGTCTTAGGACGTTGTCTGCAACGTTGTACAGAAACGAAAGCTACACAACTGCACAAAGGGGGGAAAAGATAGTCTGGTATGATATGGCATGCTTCGGGAAACAGTAGGCAGCAATGCAAAGTACAGGTTAGACGATTAGTAAAGTTGAGGTAAAACATATAAAAACGTCAGAATAGCCCTCTAATGTGTTCATATTATAAATCCCCACTATGCATAAAACTGTAATAATATCACGCATTTGCGAAAACACAACATGTGAAGATTAACTTTTCGTCTTTTTGCGAGTCTGGCTTCAATGAGCTCTCCGTTTGTACTGCGCATGTCCGTTTCACTTTCCAAGTCTGGTAACAGCCCCCGACCTGAGTCTCCTGTTTCCCCCGATAAATAACTAAAAACTGAAAAAACTATCCATCATGTCAAAGCGTACACAAAACCCCGAGGACCTCTGAGTTAACAGTCGGACACTGGTAGTGTGCTCATCCGCGTGTGGCCAAGAGCACAGTGAGAGTGAAGCTGACAGTGAGACAACATGAAGCCTGGCTGGTGATGAAGAAGGGAAATGTTCTCAGCCGACGTCCATTCCACATTATCAAACAACCAGGCAGTGCAGAAAAGAGCTCAAAACCAGCGCTAAGCTAGCGACATGCTGTCTTTACTGAGCACAGCAGACACAATCTGTTATTACTAAGTGGCTATGGTGGATGATATTCAAATCTGGTGGCTCTCAAATCCCTTTTCTGAGTCTTTCACTTGAGTTTAGTAGATAACTGACTCTGCTTTTTCGCTCTGCAAAGCATTGACAGCGCAGGGGCCATAGCAAGACTTAACGTCCGTTTACTCATCTGCGCACTAATTTCGTGATTTATTGGACAGAGGGGGGCATTCCTGTTGGACAACCCAAACCTACTTAATAGATCAAATGCTAAATGAAATGTTATTTTTACCTGTTATTGCTGTGAATTGTTGTATTAACCCGTTCACCCCCGGAGCTGAGGTGTCTCCGAGTGCCGCCATCTTACCGCCACAAACAACAACATAAATGTGGCGCATGCGCTACGCCGTCCTTTTCCCCCTGCCTGGCGCGGCGCGAGCCCCATGCGTCACCACACCAAATGATCGTGATTCATTGTGGGTAACGTAGTTCGTTAAGCAAAAATGGCGTATCACTGACAAAAAAGGCACCCCGGGCCATATTTTTTAAATTTTTGAAATGGAAAGGAACAAATCAAATTCCTGCAGATAGACTTTTGCAATACCAACGCAGCTTGTGTTTATTCAAAACATAAAACGAGAAAACTTGATTTAACACTAATTGTTACTTTAATTATGTGAAATAAGGTGTAACAGAACATTAATATCTGAGGAAAAGCTTATTTTGTGTCTGTTGTCAAGTTAGAAAATAGTCATGGAAGGAGTAACACCTTATCAACACTGTCTGTTCTGTTTGAAAATTGCCTTGTATCAGTCATGACATAACAGTTTATACATTGAAGCTACACAGACTTGCTATTTAAGTAGTGTGATTTTATTGTTATTTGCATAATACATTCAGTTTGAAAACAGCATCGACCAAGTCCAAAACCTGAAGACTCAGTTCTACCAACAGTGAGCTAATAGCAATTGGAGTAATTGCTCATTCAATGACCACTGAAGGCCGAGTTATCTTCATTACAGTATCTCACACAGATCTGTTGTGTGCTGCAGCACAAACAAGAAAAAAAAGTAGATCACTTTACAAAGGGAAGGTGATGATGGCACTGATTTTCTACATGAGATGTCCAAACTATATTTACAAATACACAAAGTGACACTTTCATTCCCACTGGCCAATTATAAAGTAACTTACATTAAAGCTGAATATAGAATAACATTACATTCATATCAACAATGCACAATGTCCTTCTGTTTCACTGATGGTCTGATATGAGCTCATTAATGTTTTACAGCTGTGTCATGGTTACAATTGGATTTCAAAAGGTCTGTACCACAATTTCTGTTTCTTTGACAAAGAAGAAATCGTTAGCTAAAGAAACCTCTGAGGGATATACAGTATTAATTCACCCCATTTTGACAATTGATGGGCCCACTATAAACCCAGATGAAATGAATTACATAACTCTCTGTATTTTTCACAGAAAGCACTTGGATTAGCACTGTCTATGTAAATGCAGTGATGCGCTGGAATCTGCACCATTTTGTCATGAGACCTTTTAGCCCTGAGGTGGGAAATTTGTTTCATATAAAAGATGCATCATGTTTCAATTTTAAAAGGGAATAAATCAAGTGCACTCATGCATTATATACAAGAGACCACAAGAATAAGTCATTTACTTTTGGTTCAAGGTGGTAAACATGGCCCATTACTTATCTTTAAGCATTATCAAAGGTCAAATGAGAATATTACACAGTGTGTCACTGGAGTGTCTTCAGTAAATTTCAAAATGTTTAAAAATTGTCTGCACCAACAGCATGAATTAATTTATCTTACATTAGTAAGATCACTGATGTACGTCTCCTCCTCCCCTTTGAAATTAAATTTACTTCAAAAACATCATGTACATTTTACTCATTCCATTAAAAATGACCATGGTTGTAATCAGTGATGTATTCATGGTTAAAAAACAAACCAACCAACAAACGAAAAAGAACAGTGATTTACCACTGATTACAAAATCATCTTCGTGAACACAAATTACTTTAAGTTCTCATGAGCTTTATTTTACTGCACAGGTCAGTCTTGTTAATCTGAAAACTGGCCCATGAGCTGTAAAATATCTGGAACAAAGAGTAGACATCAAAATGAGCCCATGATACCTGTTTATTAAAATGACTCATCACTTTCTGTTGATATGTTTTCCATAAAAGGACTGATGTGTGTAAGTACAAGTTTAGTAAACTGCTTCAAACTGCATGGTGTCATTATGGCATGGTATCTTAGGCTTCATTTCTGATGCTGTAACATTTGATACCAGAGCCAGCGATGAAGCGTGATAAACCGAATGAGACAATAAGTAGTATTCTGAAGATTAAAAAGTGTAAATAATTAATCTTTAATGGACTTTCCCTTTAATGTCAATGCTTAAATGTTAATTTACTCTTTACTTTGTCAAAACAGTCTCATCCTGACCACTTCTACGGAAAAAAACTCTCAAATTCCCTCTAACATCATAAATGCCACCCTTTCCTCTCTTAAGCTAGCAGTGCAACTTCAACAAAGTAGTGAGATTAATTTCTTATGCTGCTTGTGACCACTGTATGATTGAGGAAAGAAAACGTCTCCGTGTCCTACATGCAAAACAGTAACAGAAAAGTAAGTGCAGAAGAAAAATGGGGGCATGGGCGTCGGGTACTTTCACAGTTCATTTCCAGCTTAATAAATAAATAAAGCTTTCACACAATAGCATAGATCAAGGTGTGAATGAGTGCATACATGCATACATGTATGTTGAGCGAGTCGTGGGTGATTTTCATGTTGGAATGTGCATTTGTGTATGGAGTGACTACATGATTGAGTGAGGCCAATCTGTTTCAAAATGAACTTTGTTCCTGTAGGCAGGGGGAGGGAGGGAGAACACTGTGAAGTTGGCAGGTGAGTCGTATACTGCAATTTAGAAGCGGATGAAGGTAGCGTCGATCTGGCGCACACTAGGCAGTGCCAGCATGATCTTCCGCCGGTACTGTGGATCCTTCTGTAGTGGGTTTCTTTCAAGATAGACCGTCTCCAGAGACTTGGCGTTCTTCAGCTCATCAAGATCTGACCAGTTATCGATCTGATTATCGTTCATCTGGGAAGACAATTGAATAAATTACAGTCTATCAGAAAACACCATCAGTATGGAGACCTGGTTGACTAATTACATTAAAAAAGTAAAGATTGATAAGGCTATGCAAAAGAAATAATCCATCTATCGATTAAAAGTTAAATGGGGTTATCAAAGACAAAATAAACTACTGGAAAAATCTACACAGTATATTGCACAAAGATTATAAAAATAACTCAATAATGTATAAAAGGTGTGGTAGATATCAATCTAGGGTTTTAACAAGTGAAAGTGGCAAGAGTGATGATATTTTGACTTTATTTTTTCAGTTATCATTTGTCCTGCTGGAGCCTCTTCTGGCACAACTAAATCAACAAACCACAGTAAGCAGCATTAAGACTTTCAAGAGGTCATAAAGTAAATAAGGACTGCAAATTATAAAGTGATGAAAGGAAAATGAAACCTTTGAATGTTCAAAATTTAAATAATCACATGACTTGATACTATCTAGGCAAGATCGTCAACTGTTCATGAGTTGTTGTTTTTTTTAACTTTTTCAGATTCAGATAGTTTTAGCTATTGATTGGTCTATTCTTAAATATTTCATTAATCAGTTTTTATTGACCAATTAAATATTAATTAATAAGTTGTGTTCATGTAATAGCAGCATCAGCACATAATCAATTAGTGATTTGTTCTACTGGCTCTGATACTGCACACACTCTCTAACTGGCATGGTTTATAGAGGTTTTATATCAAACAGATCTTTAATGCTCTTCCTGCTGCATATGTAATATGTAAACAGCATACTGGTCAGGCTCCAAGTATTGACAATACATTTCTTTCTTCCTATTTTTATTTATTTATATATTTTTACAAATGATACATACCCAGAACTCCTGCAGCTCTGTCAGATGGTTGATGTTTTCAATTTTCTTTACTCGGTTGGCTGCAATGTCCAGGGTTGTGAGCTTTTTCTGTGAGGGAAAATAAACCATGTTTGAATGTACAGAACAAATTGGTTGTAAATGTTGGCATGGTGAACAAAAAGCACAATTGACACTTTGGCATCCAGTCCTTTCAGAAATGAGTCGTCAAATCTCTAACTCACGTTGTTCTCCAAGCCCTCAATGACCTCGATGCCATTGTGGCTGAGATACAGCTCTCTCAGGTTCACAAGGTTCTGGAGACCCTCGATTTTGGTAATACGGTTACTCTGTAAATAAATGTACACATCAATAACTAATGTACAACCCATTTACATAACTGATTGACATAATTTAATTCCTCTAATCCCACCCCAGGTGCTAAAGAAGATGTGTGTTAGAATACCTGAATGCTTAAAACAGTCAGGTTGTGTAAACCCTCCAGATTCTGAAGCTGAGTTATTTTATTGGTTCCAAGAAACAAACTTTGCAAAGATGTGAGTGTATCCAAGTTCTCTATGACCTGTGGACACAACAAATTTAAGAGACATAAACTTAAAATCATGTAAGTATCATTTCACTTGTATGTTTTTAACACCATAATGTTGTGGTATTGATAGTCTATGCCACCCAAACTTCTCTTACCCGGATGCGATTGGAGCCCAGCTCCAGCATCTCCAGGCCTACGAGGTGGTCCAGGTTGGCAATACTGCTAATTTTGTTGTGAAGAAGAAAAAGTTTCTTCAGCTGAGTCAACTGCTCCAAACCTTCCGCCTTCCTCAAAACGTTGAAGGAAACATCAAGCTGCCTATTGATGAACCAAACAAATTTCCATGTTAGAATGAATCACACTTGAGATGTGGGCTCTTTGTTCTATAATATCAGCCATATGAAAAATACACCACTATCTCAATATCAGTTTATGTCAACTTTAGCAAATGACTCTTTGTCACTCTCAGTTTTCACACTTACTCCAACTCTGTGAGGTTGTGCAGGTTCTCCAGTTTGCGGATCTGATTGTCGTAGAGATCTAGCTCCCGCAGTGAACTCAAACTGTCAAGGTTTTCTATCTTTTTGATGAGGTTCTGTCGTAAAGAGAGTGTCTGTACAAACAAAGAAAAGTGATACATTCAAACACTTGCTTTATTATAGACAACAAACCAGAAAAACATAATTAAAAACAATTTAATTTTTCTAGTGAAGAAAAAGAAACAAAAAACTCTTGCATACCCTGCAATATATGTGGTATTACTTCATCACTCACTGATGTACTCACCTTAGCCTTTTGTAGCACCTCCAGTCCTTCAATCTTCCCAATACGACAATGAACAAGATCAACATCCTAGAAATAAACAAGCAGCTTCAGATGACTGTGTCTCCATAATCAAGGTCTATTAAGGTCTATAGAGGACAACACAATACAGCTGCAGTGGTGAAAAAATGTCAGAAAATAACACGTTTTTGTAAAATAAATTATTGCATAAATTAATAAATATAGATAACCTTTCATCAACCCCCAAGCTCAAATGAAATCTATCACAAAAAATAACTTTCTAAAGTAAAGCAGAGCTGTTTTTATCAACATCCCACCAAAAGTAGTCATACGGGAAAAAGGACAGTTCAACATTAACTTTGTGAAAGTTGCTACATCTGAACAGCAGTTATCTTTCTAACCTCTTCCTCTGGGTCCAAAGTTATGGTGTCCATGTCGACTGGAGACTCTTCTTTACCTTTAATGAGGGTCAGATTAAATCAGATAAACTAATGAGGTCATTGTATAAAAGGCAAGGTAATCAAACAACATATAGGCACAAAAAACATTTTAATAGCAATCAAAAAGACTGATTTGTAGTTGAATTCTGTGATATAGATTAAGTACACTGTGCACAAAGCTTGATTTGTGTCCGAATAACAGCATCTGACAATCGGATTTGTTAAATGTTTCTCTTTTAACGTAGTTGTCCTGTAGATGTGGTGATTTACTTATGGTAGCAGGCTGATTGGGGTCCACATCACCGTTGATACTCCTCCTCCTGGTCTCATCATCACCGGATTCCTCAGACTCACCCCTCCGGTCCACTACAGTCAGCAGAGGAAGAGCAGAGAAGCTTTAATCTCACCATGCAGCTGCAGCGCTGTCATCTGATTGTCTGATGCATCAGGGATACATTTAGCTAATGCAAATGTAATATGATGCAAAGACCAGGCCAAGCCCCATCCGGTCCGCTGAGAGTTAGGGGATGTCATGTGGAGCATCCAGCCTCTGTCTCCCTATTACCGGGCTATAAACTATGGCTATATTACACAACACATCTGTACTGTGTGTAATGAGAACATGTGTGGCCAATGTACAGCTAGCTACCAGTGAATAAATCATCTGATCTGATGGTTATTGCTGTGGATGTGGTCTGGTTACATTACCAATAGCTGAACACTGCTAACAGTGTTAACTAGCTAGTTAGCTAACCAGATCACAGAAGACAGGTTTACGGGCTAATATATGAAACGTGTCACATGGAGTAACGGGTTAGGTTCAATATAAAATCCAATTTCAGACCATTACACCACACCACGCAGCTGGAGAAAAGTGAAATGGGTTGTGTGTGGAATAGCAGGACAGGGTGAGTTGACTGAATAACGTCAGCTAACGAGTCTTGTTGTTAGCCTGTTAGCTCGCTAGCTGGACATGGATGGAGGTCTGGAGGCTGACAAGGAGAAACTGTCGCCGGATGTTATTATATAAAAACAGACACGCTTATTCAAACAAATACGGTTTCATCTAGATGAGGTGACCGTGGGTAAGTTGCATTTTTTCTAAATTTACTCACCTTCCATTTCTTGAAGCTCTCCAACAGACAGGGCAGCCATGTTTCCTGTAAACACTCCTGACAACCGCTCAGCCAATCCGGTGGAGCGTCGTTCTGCGACTGGACACAAGATGGCGCCGTGTCACGCTACCAACAAGGCGGAAATCTCATGGGGACAAGTCAAAGTATTTACACAAAAAAAAAAACAGCAGTTGTGGGAAATGAGCAAACTCCAGAGATGGGAATTGTGGCTACATCAAGTCATCCCATGTATTTGTTCTGTTCAGTCACTGAACCAGTATTGTAAATCATCAATCAGTAAATCATCCATGAGTAAGCTGTGCCTATTATTCTCCTCCAGTTCTCTTAGTAATTGGCTGCCATCTGTAGTATTAAAATCCTTTGTAGATTATTTTATTTACCATTAAAAAGAGTCAGTAGTTTCCAGTAGTCATCCATGTGCTGCTAATCACCATTTTACCAATTTCCTATGTGTTCAATGATTGTTTATTTTCTCTCTATTAAGCATTTTATTGGTACAAACCTACACTTTTGAACACAAACACTCTAAATGGGCCCGTTTCATTCCTAATGCAGTCTTTGATTTAAAGAGCTACAGCATATAGGATGACAGACACAAAACAACATCATTTTCAGTAAGCAGGATCACAAGCTTGTGAACTCACATCTAGAAAAGAAAAGACAGGGCCAGGCCCCAAAATCCCCTCTCAGTAAAGTCCCCCACTCCCTCACAGCACACTGTTCATACTTCCAGTTTTCGTTTGTCTTGTATACCTTCCATTTTAAGATGATGCCTGTGGAAAACTGGGGAACTTCTTCCAAAGGTCTGGTGGAATCATAACCTGAAACATTTTATGAGAGAAAAACACACGTACATGCAGAGATTAACGGATACTGTAAATGCTTACTTAAAATATCTAATCCTTGGTATGCTCCCATGTCATTTGTTTCTGATAACATAAACTCTTTATATGAGGACAAACATGAGATATGATAAAATTGTGAACCTACAATAGAATTAATACTTGACCTATTTTTTTTTTTATAAGTAAGCTGACAGATAGAGCTAAGCAGGATGTTCCTTATTATCACACTAAAAAAAACAAAACAGATTATGTTAGCCTGTGAAACAATTAGAAAAAGTCCAGCACCAGAGGTTTTTACTTACTAAGAAGTTAGATAAGTGACACATGGTCATGTTTAACTGGCTAAATAATTTTGGATGATAAATTTCTCACAATCATTGACAAGAGGAAAATCTGGCCACAGTTAAATTAACTTATTAACATTTTCAAACCAAAACACAGAGTGAGGTAATGGCAAAGGTGGATTGACTAAGTCCTCGTGAATTCATCCTGAGCTTACACCGAGTTATAGATTTGCACAGTACAGTAACATATTGTGTAAGCAATGAGAAATTGTATTTTATTACATATCACGAGATGAGCCTGGCAAACAGCAATGCAATCGCTGTGCTGATTACTCACAGCCAGGGATTCTCATGGTCATGGTCATCTCATGACCATCTATTGTGATATAAAAAAAAGCACTAAAAGTTATATGAACACTTTAAACATGGATATTGTGGCTTGTCCATGTTTCAAAAAGGAGAGTATAGAGAGAAGACCTTCCAGCCACTTAGTTAGAAGGCTGTCTTGGTCTGCCCTGAAATGCCTTTTCATTTTTTTGCACTATAATGATGCACAATAAATGGCAGTATAAACCCTCAAAAACAAAAGGAACATGTTCTCTCTCTCTCTTCAAAAAAAAAAAAATCCACATGATATATTGAGTCATACAGTTTGATGGTACCTCTAACAAGGACAAATAAGCCATAAATGTTCACTCTGTATAAGAAATAACGTGGACTTTGTTATTTCCTTCTTTGTCCTGTTTCTCAGCATTGAGTCTGCAAGTTTGTTTGCTCCCTCTGTGTTTCAACAATGTGCCTCTGTTTTGGACTTTCTGAAATCTGCCTCCCTTTTTTGCAAGTCAGATTTGTTTTGAAATTACCTTTTTTAACCCACCTCCTCTCTGTGTTGTCTGCATTTGGGTCCACATATTCTGAAACGACACATATTTAGCCTAGTAAGAACAATGCCTTTTCATTTGCTTTATGTCAGCCCAATTATAGTCAAAGAGTTTAGTAAATGTAAATACAATTTAGACAGAACTCTTCAACACTCAGTAGCCTATGTAGGGACATACTACAGTTACCTTCAGTCGTGGAAGAAGCAGGTATGTAGATCCTTTACTTAAAAGTACCAATACCATACTAAATATTCCAGACACTATAGCCTACCATGACATATTTGACATTTTATTTAAGTAGTTGGTCGCACATTCCACAACTGGTCATCGTGTGAGAGGCTCAAGTGTTGTGGTAGGGTGTTGTTCTTATGTCGTTTAATCACATGTCAATCTGCTTTGGTGTACTAACTAATGGTCCTACCCGTTGCCATGACGAATCCTCACTTGTCGCTATAGTGACCACAATCGAGGCTGATTAAGCTAACTCATGTCACCTGTTCGCCCGATGGTGTCGATGGGCAGCTGCCGGCAGGTGTGTTGAGGTGGTGGGTTTGGAGCAAGACAAGACGCCCCCCACCCCCCCGTGTCCGGAGTTTGTGGGTGGGACGTACAGGTCCATGCGCGAGCTCCATCAGCCAATCAGACGTGAGATTGGTGGATACAAGAAACTTCTTCGAATCAAAACTAACTGCAGCCTGGAGAGACAGAGGAGAGGTGAACCATCCTTCACCGTGCAGAAACGATTGTTCAGTGTTTTAGTTGTAGTCCGTGATGTGATGTGTTACTAGAGCTAGTTGGTTACGCTTAAATGGCTTAAAACAATCCATCCTATTTATACCTGTTGGCAGTGTTGTCCTCCCGTGGCGGTTGATCTCTGGCTGTGCTGCTGTGCTGCAAACGAGTAGAGCTAGAAATGCCTCTTCTTGGCATTCTTGTGCTCATGCTGGTCCATGTATCACGGGCTTTTCCGGTTCCAGTAGGTAAGAAGGTTGTCACTTTGTGTTGTATTACTGTCCACGGTAGCTAATAGAGTAGTCAGTGAAAAAGTATCAACACAAATTTGAGAGACGGACTGTTTACTGGTTTAACGTATCCACGTTAGTTTTGTCCTTTAAAGGGCGTAATCTTACGTAGGCGGAAAGCCTGGTGGAAGCTGTTGAAAAATACTACTGGAAATACTACTGAGCTTTATCCTCTAAGCATTAAATTCGATAAGGCTTTGAGGATTTAACTTTGTACTTTTACTGTTTTGTAGTTTTCACATTCCTAGTTGGTTTATAATTGAACTTTCATTGCACACCAACAAAATATCACCGCGACAGCTGTGACTGAGAGAAACCATAGCTCAACAAAAACCAAAAGTAAAAGCACCGTTTCTGATGCCTGGTCCTGCTGCAATGCAACGAAAATCTTAATTTATTCACGCGCGAGATCCTGCCATTAAAATGTAGGTAGTTGTCAGACATTGCAATGCATTTTTTAATGGGATTTTTTTTTTTAAACAGGCATGCCTGTGACATATAATTTTACAGAAAGTGGTTTATGTGTAAAGTTCTCCTTCTTATAAACGGAACAATTTATAATGAAGTAACCGTAAAGTTGAACCAAAACCTGTGTGGCTGAAAGTGAAGTTTTGCATCACTGTCCTTTCCTGTAGGACAATGTTTTGCAACGCAATGTTTTGAATGTCTCTTCCTCTTTCTCATTGTTTGTGTTTTGGTTTTCATCCTGTAGATACAGTCATTGTTCAAGTACAGCAGTGGCTAGTGGTGGGTGCCCAGCGGGTGGAGGAGCAGGTGCTTCTCAATGGAGTCTCTCTCACAGGCACAAGCCAGGAATTCCAAAACATAATCAAAACCATATCATCTGATGTGCTCCCTCCTTCTCTCATCAGTGTCAACCAGACTTCAGTGCTGAGTAAGAACATCAACATAAGAAAAATAAATGTAATGACTTGATTACTCTTTCAAAAGTTTTTTTTCTCCCCTCAATGGCCTTCATCTCTCTCCTTAGGCAACCACACTATTCTTGGTTCTCGTGAATGCATCCTAGAGGGGTCTCGGCTACACTGGACAGACCGTGTTTTCTGTGATGGCGAGGTCTATCTCACTCTGGACCACAATGGCACATGGACAGCCCAGGTACCACAAGCATTTCACCTCAAAGCCTTTTGGGACCACAAGCTGCAGTACACAAAGACAGGAAGGATTCACCTTCAGGAGAACTGCAGCAAGCTAATGCGAGAATTGAAACTCTCAAAGGAGGAGTCGGGTATGTTTTCTTTTTGGACTTTGGGAACAAGTTTCATGATCAAGGTTTAAGTGGTGTGTAATATTTGTCGCTTTAGAGTTGCAGTGTAACTCCTAACGCATTCCTTTTTTAAAATGATAACAGCTGATATTGCGGGTTTGTGCTCTGGCCATGAGCTGTGAAAGTAACTTGGGTACATCTTTTTAACTTGACCAAAATATATAATGGTTAATTGGAGACAATAGCATGACAACTGGTAAACCAAATGATAAGAGTAGTATGTAGGCTGCAATTAATGACTATGTGTATTGTCAATTTATGTGATTATTTTCTCACTTTGGTCCATCCTATTTTCCTAGAGTCTAAGACAAGGTCTTCAGATAGAAATATTCTGTTTAACAGCGTTCATTTTAAGAGAGATACTAAAGAAAAGCAGGGAAAAATACATTAAAGCTGGTGGCTGTGGCTTATGGAGGCATCTGATGGCATTGACTGTTAGTCACATGATATAATGATGTGCTTCAAAAAAAATAAAACACCAGTGTGTCCTTGTGACTGCACTCCATCTCCACATACAGTCTGCACATGTTTTGCAGTAACCACTCGTGTTGACAAGCAGTCAGGTTACAGATTTGAAATGTTTTCTTAGTTTCAGGGATTCCTGTACCTCAGATTTTAATCCCAATCTTGGCAGTTCTGTCTTTTGCTGGCCTAATCATAATCAGCCTCCTGCTCTCCAAAAACCAGGGTGAGTAAAAAATATTTTTTCCTTTTTGAATAATGGTGATAATAAATTAAGTTGTGCAGTTTTTAATTTGTTACATTTTAAAGGCACCTTTTATTGAACACCAAAATGATTAATGATGATAAAGTGTATAAGTCTTGTGTTGCATATTATCAGTTTTATTTAATGTTTACCTGTCATAAATGCGGTACCTCAGTTAAACTCATTTAATGCAGCATAACTTGGCTTCATTTTAAAACGTGTCCTGTCACATGATTTCTGGTATGGAGCCTCATACTCATGGGGAAAAGTAAAGCATGGTCATGTGTTTTGTCTCTCTCACATTCTGCCTAGGTCTGAGGCACCCTGGAGGTAAGAAAACAACAACCCCTGTGTTTTCACTTTGGTAGATAGGAAGTTAAATACTGTATAACTTGAAATTTGTGTGTGCAGCTGGTGCATGTTGTTCTTCTCTGCTTTGTAGTTACTCAGTAATGAATGTAACTATTGTGTGCTCTTGTGCTTATAGGGGTTCTCGGCTCCATAATACATTACCCAAAGGACATGACCGAAATGAATTCAGAGGTGAAGGGTGATGGATACCATACCTTGTAGTTTAGTGCTCTAGCTGCAACGCAGGCTGAGGTCTGAGCTCCCTACTGTTTCTGCTGTTGACTGTCCACCTGCTGATATAACCTGTGTAGAGTATCACTCCAAACCCTTGTTACACCCTTGGTTTTCTATGTATACATCACAATTTATAGTGGCCCTTTACATTGTATTTTTGCACACACACAACTAAAATACTTTAGTTGTGTGTATATTGTATATATTCAGGTAAACGTATGTAAATAGTATTTTAAACAAATGATATCTATTGCAAATTAAGACCATGAATGTAAATGTTATCCAGTCTGCAGATGAAGCCCTGGTGCGAATAAGCTTTTTGTTTTCCCTGAGACCAGTCACCATGAAACTGCCAAATAGACTGTGTCCAGTTGTCCAAAAGGCCACTGTGTCATGTGGGTTTGTCTGGGAAAAAAGAACTTCCTTATGGGTAAATGTTTTCAAATCTCTTGGTGATATTCTGTGTATTGTGATGTGAGTAAATTGTGTCCTGTTTTGTCAGTGTGAAATTTTAGAAACATGCCATTAAAGTATTTTTCAGACATGTTTATTTTCATGTTGTCCTAATTTTTATTTGGCTAAATCCACAGTATTAGGACAACAGATTGTTTATTTCGGGCAGGTAATGTTGGTAAAGTAAACGTGTCAAATAGCTGTTCAAAAGAAATGCAGAGAAAGAAAGCTATTTAGTACAAACTTTCATGTGTATTTGGTCATTGTGTCTATATGTTTTGGATAGATGTATTTTAGAAATAATGGCACATTTTCACCTTAAATTTTGTGATGGATTAGAGGATAACTAATTTTTTCTTAAGATTTGGCCCCAAAGCTCAATTTTTGTCATCAAAAAAAGTAGGAACCAAATATATATTTTTTTGTGACAGTAGTTGATATGCTACTCTACATTTCTTGGAATAATTATTTGCCATACATATGAAACAAGGCGTAGTGATAAAAATAATGGCTCCAGTTGAATTCTTTGTGCTCTGAAATCTTTTACCATCTAACTGATCAAGTATTTAATCTCAATGGATACATATCTAATCATAATCACTCTTGGTCCCAATAAACAAGTACTTTGACTTTGTATTCTTTCTGCTTTTAGCATTACCATAACCAGAACAACGGGTATCTAGTTTTGAATACATGAATAAAGATGTTAAGTCCCCCATTAACATGAAGTGAATGGATGAATGGCTCAATCATTTATTAGATGGTCTTCTAAAGATTGTGTGAGGCCTTTGGTTTTCATTATGACAATGTGACTAATTATCATATGGTCAGTCTGGCATGGCAATATAATATCTAATAAACATGCCTATGATAGACGACGATACCCGCCCCTAACAGTATATTGGAGATCACAACAGAAAATATATCCAGGGTAACTGGAAGTATTTGAGATGCCAAGAGATACGTTTGGAGTACTTTAATTTCATGCTTAAAAACCTAGACGAGTAAATGTTTTGGAAATAGATGCGTCAAACTTCCAGTAGTCAAAATAAAATTCGTAGACGACATCTGAAGAACTGAAACTACACCACATCTGTCCTCAGAGGTGGTTATCATCTTTGTCCACTAGGTGGCGGTAGAAGGAGTTGTTTTCCGACCAGACGTTGATTTGTAAGGAAGTCTCTTCCACCAATCACATTCACGCATTTGTAAACGTTACCATGGCAGTGTGGACCAATCACAGGAGGCCTTTTGGACATTTAAGCCGTGTGTCGTCATTTCCTCCAAATTCAAACTTTAGAGGCAGAAGTCTGAGAACGGCTCCACTAGCTACTGTGCAACCCACGTTTTCTGGAAGAGGTGAGCTCGGTTAGTTTATCTTTTGGATGAAAATCTTCACTTTTGGCTCAGGTAGTCAGTATGGTTTTAGCTTAGCTTTAGAAACGATGGATATTTAACTGTTTGTTTAGTTAATGTAATGCTACTGAGTTGGCTGTTAGCTTGTGTGTTAGGTTGTAGGCACGTAATTGCGACAGAATTAGCAAGCATTGTTTTCTCAAAGCGAAATTCAGCTTTAAAGTAGGTGCTTACGTTGCCTCCGAGGACTCGTTATCGAGTCTTAATATCAACGTCGAGTTACTGTTGCACAGCTTTCATAACTTGTTTTCCCTGGTGTCAGGTCGTGTGGAAACCCGAGTAAGATGGCGCAGTTTGGGTTTGAGAACGACATCCACAGCATTTTAAAGCTGGATATGCCCATCACAAACGCTCCCATGGCGAGGTGGCAGAGGAAGGCCAGCTCATCAAACACCTCCGCCCTGAACGGTCTGTCTCCTGGAAAATCTGCCAATGTGTCGCTAAGTTCGTCCAAAACACCGAGCAAAACACCAGGTACCGTGTGCCCTTTGTATTCTTCCACCCCTGGTGCCAAGGGAGCGCTTTTGTTTTGTGTTTTGTTTCCTTTATTTAATCGTATTCATGTTTTGTATCGTAGGCAAAAGTAAAAAACAAACGCCTTCTAAGATGGGTGGCGACCGCTTCATCCCAGTCAGAAACAGCAAACAAATGGATGTGGCTAGTTTTCTGCTCACAAAGGAGAATGAGCCGATGGACACAAACGACACAGCTGCAGCAGCCGTAAGTGGTTTGTTTTTATTTCTATCCTTCAGATTCCCATGCAAGTTATACAGTTTATTGATCAAGGTTATTTCTGTCTTTTAAAGGAAAACCAGAAAGCCTGGTCAATGTCGTTGAATGGATACAATATTGAGGATGCAAAGATCCTGCACCTTGGTGGGAAACCACTGAATGCACCAGAGGGTAAGAATATTTGTGTGCAAACATTGTTCAAGATGGGAATAATGCCTGCATTTTTTTTAATTTGATCCTTTGTATGATTTACAGGATATCAAAACAACTTAAAAGTCCTCTACAGTCAAGGTGCAACTCCTGCCTCAACCAAAAAGACGAGATACATATCTTCAACTCCTGAAAGAATCTTGGATGCGCCAGAGCTTCGAAATGATTTCTGTAGGCTTGTCATTTAATAAGTGTTTATGCATTGTTATCTTCATTCTGTGCAATGTATGCATAACTTATCACAATATGGGCAGTAAATCAGTAAATCATCTTTGATACTAAATGGAAAGATTTTTAATCATAAAGGTTGTTCCAGTATACCACTGAATACTCACTTTATTTCCCCCTCCCTTCCAGATTTGAATCTGTTTGACTGGAGTAGTCGAAACATTCTTGCTGTGGCTCTTCATAACAGTGTTTACCTGTGGGATGCCACTCAAGGAGACATCACTCTTCTCATGAAGATGGAGCGTGAGGAGGACTACATTTGCTCACTGTCCTGGACCAAAGAGGGAAGCTACCTAGCTGTTGGCACCAGTGATTGCAAAGTTCAGGTCAGTGTGGGGATGAGCACATATCAGTTCATAAGGGCAGATGATGTATAAAAGAACTGACTTACATGTGGTTTGTATCTTTCTTTTATTTTTTAGTTGTGGGATGTTGAAAACCAGAAGCGTTTACGCAGCATGGCCAGCCACACGACTAGAGTTGGTAGCCTCAGCTGGAATGACTATGTTCTATCCAGGTACCCCCCTTTTTTTTTTTTTTTTTTTTTTTTTTTTTTTTTTTTTTTTTTTTACAACCATTTGGTTAAATTTTAAGACCCACAACAACAATAATAGTAATAATAAAAACAGATAAATACAAGTTTTA
>OMNW01009504.1:41205-56425 GCA_900303245.1 Selene dorsalis
TGAACAAACTTTTTTTTTTTTTTTTTTGCTTGCTCATTCATACTTTGCCTTAACACTTAAGTGAATTATACTCCAGTGCTTCATGTTTTTTGTTGGTCTAACTAATTCTTTTATTTTAGGCCATGAAGACAGAGTTCTCAGTTTGACTATGAGCCCAGACTGCTCTACCATTGCGACTGTTGCTGGAGATGAAACTATTCGCCTGTGGAAGTGCTTCGAAGTGGATCCTATTAAGAAGAAGGCTAAAGACAGGATGGTCAAATCGACCAGCAGTGTCATCCATCAGTCAATCAGATGATTCTGAATTTTCTTTTTTTTGGTCTATGGTGAATGATTTTGTGCAAATGTTTTATTTAATCAACAATAAAGATTTCCACCCAGTGTTTTAGCCATAACTAGCATCTTACTGCTCCTGTTGGTGGTTGTTGCTCTCAGTTGTTTATTGTATTGGAAGACATGTGTAAAGTTGAATGATGATTTTTCAAGTGCTACTGTTTTGGAAATGTATTCATAACCTAAAGTTAGCTGATATTGTAATCAGGATAAACTGTATACAAGGTTGCAAATAAATGTGTTTACCTTTGTATGTGCCTCTGTCAGCAAATTGGCATGTATTACCTCTGATATTAAACTTAATAACTTGGACAATCTGTATTTTCTGTGTTTAAATCTCCTAACCTCTTATACTGCAACTTGTTCAGCTGTTAACAAATACCTTCACACAAGGCTTGATTTGATCATCTTGAAGTGTATCTGACATCAGCTGAAATCTGGTTTATGTGAAGAATTTCCCACTGCTGTCATTCCTCTGACGTCCTGTTCCTACATTACTCAGTTCATTGCTGGACACCACTTGATGTTTTGATAAATTATGACAAATTAGCTGCCCTTTGTCAGGTTGATGATCTCAACTACAGAGTCATAGGTATGTGTTCTTACCAGGGAGTGGTCAACTGTAGGTACTCTTTTGAAGCTATGTAATTTTCCTTTCAGGTATTGAAGACTAGAGGAATTAGCAGTTGGAAAAGCAGATGTGGCAGACTGTGTATCCAGTTTGACAAAGTTGCGACTAAAGCCAAACTGCAAATTTCCCTTTAAAGCTTTCAAAAGCCTTATTCGTAGCCTCATATCTCTGTACTTCCAGTATAAAATGCTGTGGAACCCGGTTGATTGGGATGAACTAGAGCTACTGTATGTCTTTTTTTAGTGAAAAACTTTATTGCCACCTGAGAAGTGAAGTTGTTTTTTGTAGGGATCCTTATCCTTCTTCATATTTTAGTGTTTTTTTAGTGAACAGGGTTTTGCTGGCAAGAGTATGATAACTGGACTCTATTAGAATCTTTGGACTCAGTGAAGCAAAACACAAAAAAATGTTTTTATTACTAACGTTTTGATGAAATTGGGAACGACAGCATTTACAGTTTTCTTATCAGAAACAGATTTATCTACTGAACATAGTGGGGACTGATTGTAACATGAAAATCTATCACCAGTGATTTCTGTGGGAAATATCGGGCCTGATTTCAACGGGCTAGCAGTGGGTCAGATTATTCTTCTGCTGTCATTGCACGTGTGTAATCAGCAATACTTTATCAATCAACAACTTCTTCAGTGATATTCAGAAACAACCACCTACATCATTCTTTGTAACGCATTTAGTGTTGCAAAACTCAAGTATTAGTATCGAGGAGCACATATTTATATGTCAATGCCTACAAAAAGTGCAAAATGCATCAATTCTGTAATATACAGGATAACACGTCTTTTCCACAATTCTAAAATTGAAATATCAAGGTGTGGTATGTCTCTTACAACATTCACACTGTAATAGCTTTCCAAATGAAACAGATCTTTATCTAATTTTTTTTTTATTTCAAAAGATAAATAACAACTGAAAAAAAAGATACTAAATAAATGACATTTACAGCGAAAACTTGTTTTGGCATAAACATCATAGCAGTTATTTACATGGTTTACAAGTCTTCAGTAGAAACTGTGTGATACTTCCAAATAACAAGCGTGATGCCAGACAAACAGTGTAAGTCGAGCTCGGGTTGCTCAGGCTGGAGTTGAAGAATACTATCAGTGACAAGATGAGATGATCAGTCGACATAACAGTGTGTGTCACAGTCAATAGTGTCCACAGCAACTAACAAACACAATGTCACATGCAGAGATCACCAGCAAGCCATAATGCGCCATTCATATCTCATTAAGTGTACATATATTCTGCACCACTCCAATATGCTACAAGGTATGAGTGAATGACATATTGATGGTGTTCCTCTCACCTCCTATATCTAGAGAGTCACTGTTAAATGTCTTTTACTTTGCTTAGGAAGATTTTGCCGTTGGTGTGGTGGTGCTTGTTCCCATTCTCCACGTGTTTCCCATTGGCCACAACAGCAAGAGGTTCACTGGTTGAGCCGTTCTGTTTCGGCTTGTCATCTACGGTAGGGAGCCGTTTGCCCCTGATGTAGGCCTGCACCCAAAAGTTGGAGAAGAGGAGGAAGAAGAAAACACCATACATCCAGATCAAGTGGATCCACAAGGGGACCTGGTAGTCACATTTCTCCATGAAGTAGTACTGGCTGATATGAATGGAGACCAGGACAAACTGTGTCTGTAAAACAACAGGAAAAAGAGCAGGTAGTTATTAAAAATCTAATATCGACTCAGCTCTTTAGTAATATGCAAGGCATTTCAATACAAACATTAAAAAAAGGGAACATACAAGCTGGATTGCAGTCATGTACTTCTTCCACCAGAGGTATTTCTGGAAGCGAGGCCCAGCAGCAGAGAGTCCGTAGTAAAAGTACATGATAACGTGTACTGTTGCATTCACCATGGCATGGAAGGAGCCCATTCCTCCAGCTTGAGGAGAAAGACACAGCAAATGATGTGCTTAATTTCAGCATTTTGTTTTCAGCCATCAGTTGGACTAATTTTCAAAATACACGTATCTCCTATTTTCAAGACCCAACAGCTCTGTACACCATGTAAAATGATAAACTATGTTACATTGATGTTTATGCTGAGCAAACCTCACCAGGAGTCAGGGTAATGCCCCACCACCATGTCCAGGGCATGAAGGAGTGATGGAATACATGGAGAAATGTGATCTGGGATTGTTTCTTCCGCAGCACAAAGAATAGCTGAGAGGAAAAAAATAATAAAATAAACTCAAATGAACATACGCACAAGATATGTTACAAGAAAGGGCAAAAATACATGAACATGAAATGTCCTTACTGTGTCAAGGAGTTCAATGTACTTTGAAAAATAAAATAACCAAGCCCCCCGAATCATCTGGGGAAAGGGAAAGAAAAAGAAAATATCTGTAATCTCAAATATTAAATGACTAACAATTAAGAACACATTGATTCATTTAGGTTCAGCTTCTTGAAATCAGATTTTCAGATCATAGCAGGTCAAATAAATCCGATAGAAACACATAAGGCACCATTCACTGACTTACCCTAAGAGTCTGCGGGCTGCTGGAAGTGTCGATAAGGTCACATCTCCATGTGTAGGTGGTACCCCATCCCGACATCATGAACTAGGAGTCGGATACACACCAACAGCTTTTGTTAACACCAAACTTACGTGCAGTCTCATTTTTTTTTTTAAAGCACAGGGATTGGTCGGCTGATAACACAATTTGTCATTGTTGTTTTTCATACCTCATAGACGATGAAGGCATTTAGTAAAACCATGCTGAGGTTGTAGATAATCATGGCAGTGTTTAGGCGGAAAGGTTTGCGGTTTGCCATCAACCGAGGCCCGATGTACACAGAGAAGACGACATAGGCCAACAGGATGGTGGTCATCTGTACAGGACTCTGCATCAGGGGGTAGTCTCTGACTCTGGCATCTGGGAGGAACAAAAACACATACTTACACATTCAGTATCTCTGCCTGTCAGCGATGGTCACATAGGAGCCCTTGTAAATTCAGTCTGGTTTTGGCCACATTCATGATGTAATCTCAAGAACACAAAGACAACAAATGCCACATGATGGAGGCAAAGATACTCTACTTACCAGTCCTAGATTGGAGATAACTGTGGAGTCTTAAAATGCTTGACGCAGCTGCTCGCAGCATGATTACTGCCTGTTTTTTCTATTCAACCCCTGAAAAATATGAGAAAAACAGAGATTCAGAAACCAGGGAGATGAAGAGGTGATCATAAAGTGAGGCTGGCTGGCTGGCTGGGCGAGGTGAGCAACCAGACGACCTGTCCACCTGCTTCCCCACTGACTGAACAAACAGGAGACAGCTGCACAGGCTCATCAAACAACCCCCAGTGGCATAATGTACAAAAAAAAAAAAAACCCACAAAGGACAAACATAAAAGAAACAATTTCCATCTAGTGTTTAGCATGCAAGCTAAAACCCTCACTGTTTTAGCTCTAATGCTGTGCTCTGTTCAAAATCAGTTTAATTAACCATAGAGAAAAGAAAACCAACTCTACAGTATGAAAACAGAAAATCAATGAGTGTTTTTTTTACGAGGGATTGTGAAACATCTCAGTTCAGGTGTCAGTTTAAAAACAATGAAATACTCTGGTGCTGACTAACAGAGCGAGTCCAACAGGTGAGGCGGACACCTTGGCCCATAAGGCCAGCCTGCTGAGCGCCCGAGGTCTGGGGGTTGATGGTGAATTTCCACAGGGGGCCAAGCACATAATCGTGATTAAAGCAGCAGAGTGAATGTCTGAATCCTTGTTTGGCACTAATCTATCCACGGGACAGTAAAGAGAAAACCAAACTTTTTAGCGGAGCAGCGAGCTAAACTGGTGTGATCACATCTCTGCTGCTGCTGCATGCGTGCAAAGTGACTCACCCGCTGAGCGCAGGTCCTCAGCACTCACTCCTGAAGCAGGCACAGCTCAGCCCGGCGGATCCAACAGATCAGCAGCACGACCACCACTCACAGTGTTCAGGTGGAGACCAGGTATGGAAAGCTAGTCCGTGTGTGGCTGCCCCCACCCCCCCAGCTGTCCTACAGTGTGTGTTAAAAAAAAGATAAAAATCCAACAAGAGCTGAAACCGGGACAGACTGAGAGAAAGCAACAGAGAGAGTGAGATGAGTATAAGTTGGAGGCTCGCTGTGACAACTACGGGTCTGAGCTCATTGAACTCGATTTAAACCCCTGGGCGCTACTACAGACCTTGCCGGTTTCAGGACCACACCCTGTTTCAGTGAGAGGCTCCACCTTTCTCGCCTCATTTAGCCTGTTTGTGATTGGTCTGTCCCATCAGTGGTGGTGAAGGAGATGAGGTCAGACTAGTAAGGGCCTTAACGAAATCAACATCCAGGGGGGAATTATCCTCTTTTCAGGGCAAAGAAAAAAAAGTCCTAATAATGCATAGATATCAAATGAAATTTGACCTTATGTGACAGATTAAATAAAAAAAAAGAATGAATAAAGGGAAAATATTGGAGGTTAAATGTTTATAATATCTGACCTTAGTAAAAGTAATGACTTTATATTGCCAGCTCCAAAAAGGTCTGATCATTTCTACTTAATATATCTCAAAAATATCCCTCAGAGATTATTTGGGTTAAAGGTGAAATCAGATACACCCACTAACCTAATGTCACATTATGTGTTGCCCATCCCCGACTGCGTGGTGGCACAAAGGGGCTGGGTTCCTGTCCAACCCTCACTACTGTGACAAGTGCTCCTGCGTCTCTGGTTTTACCTGTTCCCCAAGCACCGGCAAGAATGGGCGTAAGCTAGAAATTTTGTCCTCAACTACGTACGTTACACTTAAAGGAATGACAGGAATCTGTGCATGACAGAGAGCAAGAGAGAGAGAGAGAGAGAGAGAGAGAGAGAGGAGGAATCATAACTGTTTGTTTACATAGTGTTTGACATTTTATCAAATGGTAGCTCTATCATGAAGTGCAGATTCAAATGCCTCATTTAACTGGAATGTTACTCATCAGTCTAAATGCAAATATGATTAGGTAAATTTTCACATGCAAAGCTTGCAACAAGTTTAACTGCATTTAAAAGATGTGCATGCGTGCATAGATGCTGTGCTGTGCCACACTGTGATTCAATTCATGCTATAGAAAAGTGCAGCCCAGACACTGGGTTTTGTCACTTGTATGATGTCTTTAGGGCCTGACAGTGCTTCGGAGGATTCGGCTGCATAATTCAGTGAAGCCCTAACAAAACACTTAACTTATTCAAAGGCGTGGCTCTCACTCTCACTCCACTGAGGTCAATCAAATCTTAAATAAGGGAGAAACTGCTTTTTAACAGCTGTTTAGTTTCACTTATTGACCTCTGAATTGGTGGTGGGTGGTGTTGGTGGGGGGAGGCAGGTGTGTTTCTGCGAGGGTGAAGCTGCACAGGAGAATTTTTCCCTCCAGAGCTGCTGCATTTGAGTGCATGTTGCTCATCAGCTGAGATTTCTGGATTATAAAATGCCATCTCATCAGAAAGAAGTTGAAAAACTGATCAAAACTTAATATGATGAATCTCAACCAGTTACATGGAACGCTGCCTGTATTAAGAAACTAAATGGTACAGATGTGCAGTATGAGCTAAATACATTATCATCTTGGACACTTGAATGATGGAGATTCAGTTGCTGTCATTGTCCCTTATCACATCATCAGTTGTTTTTCATAGCAACCATGTTACCACACACTACAACACCCTCCCTGTTCTTCTCAGTCTTGTGACTGTTTAACACTGAATAAGGTCTAGGTTTTGCCCAATGGCAGAATTTATGAGATAGATACTAACAGACAACAGCACAACGTGATGAATAGACCTGGTCCTCGAGACATGCTGGTTGTATCCAATTAACTAATTGTGATGAATTAGACAGATGCCTCTGGATGTGAGAGGATGAACATGGCTGCTGAGAATGAATGGATGGTCTCACCACATTAAACCAAACTAATGTAAACATGCAACAATATAGTGGTTTGTAAAGTAACAGTAAGGATTGCCTAACACAAGAGGCACATGGTCTCTAAAGTTCATAAATGAACTTTTTTTGAAGTGACACTGACATTTTTGGAATGTGGTCCTCCATCACTTTGTGTCATTTGTAACGAGTCGAAACTAGATTCCTTGTGCGTTTAGTAAAGTTGTGCTGCATGCTGAGTGTGTCTGAGTATTGTGTGTCATAATAAAATATAACAATATGCAACACTGGACTATTTAATCCATTTATACCACATCTGATCAGAAACACTTGCTGTTGCTCGTACTTGAACTGATACACTTGGAGGACACCATTCATCCTCATATTTGAAGGCCCAGGTGTCTCACTTGAACAAATGAATGTGAATAGTGACAGAAAAGAGGGATGAAGTTCACTTTCTCACCCACTAAAATGCTAATGACTGAAACAGCACCACGGGAAAAAACAACAACACGGGATCGTTTGTTGACAATACTGCTGTGAGTTTTCAGAGGTTGTCGATGATCCATTCAGTAAGATATTTGAAATGCACTGCAATAAAAGACTTAAAGGAGAAATAACGCACTGAAATGATGGATAGTGGGTTCAATATAAAAATGCCATATGTCCATATGTCTAGCTCTACACTGCTGCAGTATCTGTGTGTTGCTCTTGGTCCAAATACAAAACCCAAGAGAGAAAGTGGTCTTGAATGAATGGACACCTCCCCTCAGTGTCTTCGTCAGGATGAAATAATGTTTACCACGAAGGAAACTGAACAACAGTGACACTTAGCGGCCAAACAATTAAACAGGGGAAAAAAATGTCAACAGCAACATTTATCCTGCGAGGCAATTAAGTCCTCTTTTACTTTGAAAGGCTGCTGTAATATGATACGCTCACACATGACAGGGGCTTATCTTTGACGTGTTTAATATCATGGCACACACACACACACACACACACGCGCGCGCACACAATCCTTGACTCATCGTTTCAAAACGTGAGGCAGAGGGGGAACACTGACAGATATCCGACTTAGGCAGCATTGTTTATAACAACCTCTCTCTCATGACTGACCTTGTCTTCTTTGTTTTGTCATTTTAAAAATATTATTTAGTCACAGTAAAAATACAAGTAACAAACATCAAAAGCAACATGTGACAAAAAATTTCAAAAAAAATCTAAAATAAAATTAAATTAAAGATGTGGAGCGTGTGTGTGTGTGTGTGTGTCTGTGTGTCAGTGTTGTGAGTGCACTGAGAGTAGGACATCTATAATTACCTGTAGGAGGATTTAAAGTGCGACACTTTTGGCATCAGCGGGGACGCTTACATAAAGTTTGGCAGGAGATCAGGGGAATTACACCTGTTCTACCTGTACTTGGGAACCCTATAGAAATGATGAGTCACATAAATGTGACAGAGTATCGGTGTGTTTCCGACCTGCTATTGCTCAAAGGAGTGATGAGCAAATGAGGAGATAAAATGCAACAACAACAACAACAACAACATCAAAAAAAAAAGCTTATGGCAGGATTTACTCTGACCGGAATTATGAATGAAAATGTAGGAGCGCTTGATTTGATCATCCCTGTCCACCGTGGGGAGGTGTGGCTTGTTTAAAAAGCTTGGATGCAGGCGTCACACTCCTCCCAACTGGTTTATCCCGGTACTTGAAGCCAACGCACCAAGTGAGCGCCAATGGGGAGGTGGAACAACAGGTAGGCGTCTTCTACCCGTGCGAGTCGGATCAGACGCTTCTCAGGGGAAACAAGTGAGCAGACCGGACTATGAGCCGCGCTGGGAGACAAACCTGAGGCAGAACTTCGCCCTGCGCTCCTTTAATTGTCTGGACTAGTTCCTGGTCGAGGGTGGACGAGCTGTTTCTGCAGTTTATTGTGTTTTTTTCGTCTGGGAACCACAACACAGCAGCAGAAAGCTGGTTTGAAATATCCTCTGATTAATAAATCAATTACCATCATCGGCACATTGATTTATTGGTGATACCAGCAGCGAGGGCACCTGAATGTGGATACTATGTTGAAGGTAAGCTCGCCTTTATTTTTTGGCGTCCACCATTGATTATTGACTCAAATGTTCTCCTCCATTGAAGATTACACTGAACGGTCTGATGGTTCAGTCTCAAATCTAGATAACTGTTACTGCCGTTGCAGCAAAAACACATTTCCCCTGTCATCTTGTGGTATCAGTGCTTGTTGTTGCATAATCTAAGAAGTGTAGCAATATCTTGACTGTCCCAACCATGTGACTCACAACAACAACGCCTCCATCATATTATTATATAAGTTTGTGGTCTGATTTAGATTCTGGTGTCTACATGGCTTCATACACCCACACTCCTTTATAAAAAGTGTCAAGTAATAACAGGAAGTATTAATCCAGACACACTTTTTTTTTGGATTGTTTCAAGTGAATTTCACCCAATAAAACTACACAATTTTCCCTGGTTGTGTCTAAATAAGGGTTTTCTTCCCTCACAGCTGGTGTACCGTCTCCTCCATTAAACTTTATTCCTCCCGGGATAAAGACGTGCTGAGAAACAGCTGATCCAAAGAGGTCAGAGACGCTCTTTGACCCAGATCCCCTGGCAGGAGGACATGGAGGTCCTGCGGAAGTCCTCTGTGTTTGCTGCAGAGGTCCTGGATGTGTTCGATAGATCGTTGACGGAGAAGGAGCTGGTGTCCCAGTCCAAAGCCCTGTGCAGAGACTACATCCTGTCCAGACTCAACCAGAACGGCCTGGGCTGGTCCAAAAGTGAACTCAACCTCTCTCCATCAAACGCCGCACTCTCTGAGGTGTCTCTGGTGCTTCTCTGTCTCGGTAAGAAAACCAGACTTGGAAAACCAGTGAATGGATGAAGTGTCATCCTGTAGCAACATGGGTCACAGATTCAAGGCCGGTGGTTTAATTTCCTGTTGAGCTCTGAACTTTACTTTATGGATGTGATTGGCTTTTCTTTTTGGCTTTGGCATTGTCAGGAGAGGGAAGCTGAAGTGACTGCACTACAGTTTATACTATGATTTCGCTGATCTTTAATCAGTGTGTTATTTGACACTGCCACGGCTTCTTTAATTTCCCATCAGTTCAAATGGAATATTTGATTCAAACCTCAACATAAACATAAGTTTAAACATAGTTCTTCCAACTGGAAAAAAACAAAGGCTTCCCAATCCTCCAAGTTTTTAATAATAGGAACTGTTTAGACATTTTCAGTCTGCTCTGGAAGCTCTCCTGAAGTTCTCCCTTTGGCCCTGATCTGCATCAAATGGAGTAAATTTTCCAAATGTTGTCACCTTTTCACAGCATAATAGAGACTGTTTGAAAATCCTGTTTCTTTGCACCAGTTTTGAAGACATTTTGTGAACAAACAGGTTGTGTATCCCCAAGACCTAAATTTTCATTGACAGAATACAGTCTTACACTGAGCAGCCAGTATATTCACATTATCCCCTGCTGAAAGCCAGTGTAAACTGACTGGTGTGACAGTGATATGCTCACTCCTCCTGGGCCTAAAAAGCAGAGTTGCTGCGCTCTAATCCACTTTTAGATAACTGTAGGCTGAGGATGACTCAACAGAGCTGGAACAGATAATTGATACACAGCAAGAAAGCAGAATGAACAACTCTCCAGACTTGACTTTGAACAGGATCTCTAAATACCGTAGACCTGCTGCATATTTCAAGATATGTTAAGATATGATAAGCTTTGAAATGATGAGTCAAGGATTGTGTGTGTGTGTATGTACAGCTTGCACTGGGTGATTACTACATCTGGAAGACATGATCACATAAGACAGCAGCACAAGTGCCCAGTGTATTTTTACAGGATACCAGCAGAGACACACTTCATACTTCACATCCAGTCATCTGAGTTGATTAAGTGGTTGAATTATGTGACTTTTCGCATGATATAGAATGTTTAAATAATTGCTTCAAACTGAATCAGTATTTTGGTTTCTGCTTCATTCATTCAGAATTACTGTGGTCTCTCTAACAGACTTTGAATGCTTCTGTCTTTTTTTCGTCTGTGCTCTCTCTCTCTCTCTCTCTCTCTCTGTTACCCAGGCGACGAGCTGGAGTGTATACAGCCCAGTTTGTACAGGAATGTGGCACGGCAGCTCAGCATCTCTGTTGCCATGGAGAACATGGTTTCAGATGCCTTCATCGGGGTGGCAACAGAGATCTTTTCAACAGGTAAGCAACTGCTCTGAGCCCCGAAGGTGTTGATGATGAAGGTGAACATGTAGTCTTGAGTCACCGGAGTGTATCTGTGCGCCTGAGGTGTCTTCAGCAAGAGGGAGTGGGTGCAAATCACACATAGGTGGAGTGAGACTTCAAAACAAATCATTAGTCCTACATCTAAAGAGACTCACTTAAGTTTAGACATTTTCTTCTTGAGCTGAAATGACTAGTGTCAGATTCAAGCTCGTTGTGAACGTGTTCTGTCTCTGTTTTGGCCCGAGTAATATCGATGAATATTAAATCACAAACTAAACTAAATTTGAAATTAAGTCACTTGATGCAATTGGACATGTAAGAATTATATTTTTACAGTGCTCACTGCAAAAGGAGCATGAGTGCGACTACTCCTTCTACAATAGACACTCAATAGTTTACAGTGAGCAGTGAAGATTTTCTCCCTCTTCTATAAAATCTGTCCCATCGGACCATGGGATTGTTAACAGAAAGCAGTGTAAATGACACGGACACCACTCAGCCGTGCTCTATTTTACAACCAAATTCCTCTCTTGACTTGCTGTAATAAATAAATGACATCGGGTCCTTTTCCATCTCATCTGTCTTATGCCCACTTATGGACTTGAGTCTGATCTCAGTGTCTGAAATAGTTTTGTTTTGTTTTTACTTGCCCTTAAACTTAGAGTCTGCCAATCATGAGAGCCCTTAAGGTCTTTGTCTATCAGCAAATCATCAATGTGACATGAACATCCTGAACATTTATCCTGTTGCGGCCACTCTGTGACTAATAGATGCAGATGAATCTGACTGAAGGTCTTTAGGGTTCCTTCTGAAGAAGTTGACGTGTGGTTGAATCCTGTCAGACTCCTCCTGTTGACTTTCTCAATGACAAGATTGTGGGGGGGACTTGAACAAAAAACTTATCTGGTAATCACAGCCAGTTCACACAGTGGGTGGCAAGGTGCAAGAAAGGGAGCAAACAGGGTCATTCATTCACTGTACTGTACAACTACTTCTGCCAGTTTTTGCTTGTGCAAACAAGTGCAGCATCACGTCTTTGTCCTGCGCTTTACAGCCTTTAAACCACAAACATAATAACGCCGAGATGTATTTGCCCGATTATCTTAAGGCACTTTTCAAAGAGACCCAGTTCAGGCCTTCTCTGCATAATAGCATTTACAGAGACCCAACAATTACCTCATGTCGTGTTGATGCTTTAAATGTAGGTGGTGAACATTTTCAAAGACATAACCCTGAGAAAATGGGCTTTTAACTGGCTGCTGGCTGATCCTCATTCAGTTTAGGTCTTGGGACCAGAGGACTGAGGTTTTTATCAGACTGGGTCTTGACTTGATCTTGTTTCTTCTGGCTCTGGCACTTGTTTTAGATAGTCTTGACAACATATCTGCTTTATACGCTGTCCAAAGCAGTGATGACATTTTGAAGTGCCCGAATAAAAAGAGTGACTTTATGTCCTCTGTATGAGCCTGTGGAGCAGATTAAATGCTCTGGTTGCTGTGCAGCCTTGATTTGGCTCTTATCCAGGAAAGATCAAAAACGAACTTGTTTGATTTAATTTTCATGCCTGTGTTTTGACTAAGCTTGTGCTGGATTTGACGTCACCAAGGTACAATTTTTAGAAATGGCGTGGGATTCCTTCTGAGGAACAACAAACTGGTGAACCCAGACTGCCCCGGGCCTTCTGGGACGGGTGGAAACCTGGATATAAATAGAAAAAAACATGCAAGTTTGTTTTTCCTGCTGTTTGGGATTTGATTTAGAAATATCTTTTTATAGCTACTTGGTATTTGTTATCATGCCTCCAAGTGCTCATTGTGAACTTAGAGATCACGAAGGAATGATGTGTCTACTGAATCCAACTTCGTATGACAGCCACATATCTTTTAGGAATCCGTTAACCAGCCGTCTGCACTGTGGTCTCCCTCTGTAAAATCAACATGGCTTGTCTCTTCTCCATCTATCTTCGCCTGCCTCCCACTTCTGTTCTTTCTCCTTCCGCCCTCCTCTCCTCCAGCTTTATCCCTGACAATCTCGTCTCTATTCTTGGCCTGCTTCTCAGTAGGGAGTGAGACGTGACGTACTCTGACAGCTTCCATGGACAGTTATCTCATTTAAGCTCGCCCAGAGCTCTATCCCCTTATAGCCACAGTCAGACGCTGTAGGTCAGCTCTGAGGAACAGCCATGACAATGCAGGGAGCACCTGTAGGAGGCTAATGCCTTTAGACCCTGTATTGCATCACACACAGTCGTTAAAACAATCCTGACTGACCTGGAAACTCTATATGGGAGTGGCTGGATGATCTTAATTATCAGACTGGATTGTTTGGGTAAAAAAAAAAAGGAGGTCAAAGAATACGCCTTTTTCAGCCTTATGACTCTCAAGTCCTTCTGAGTGGTTGATACAAAATCTTTTTCTAAACCAGTTCACCTCGCCCACGTCTGAAGCTGCGTCAGTCCACCTCTGGCCGCAGGCACCTCAGTCTCACCCTCCTTAATTTACAGCTGGCATGTGACGCAGCAAGTGCCTCTTATCAGCTGCATTAACACAAATGCACTGGTTTGTTGACGTTCGGCTCATATTTGCAGTTTATTTCAGTACAAGGTCCAGCAGCTGTCCCACATGCCTCATGACAGGTCACAGAACATGTAACAGACTTTGAGGAAGGACGCGTCTCGCAGGAGATGAGTGTTAATGCTCGACGTGGAGTGTTTACGCTGAGATAAATGTGGCAGTTTTATCGTTTCCAGTCAGGAAACGCTGCCACCATGGAGGCGTGACGCTCAGGTCCCGTGGATAAACTCTGCTACCCTGTGACTGTGACGTAGAATCAATATCAGCCAGGCAAGACCTGCATTTGAAGAGTAATTTGTTTCTCATGTGGCATCTTTACAGAAAAAAAAACACATCTTCTTCTCCTAAATTAAAATTACAAATATTTTTCTTTTCAAAATTTTAACTGCTGGAACCTACAGTTCTCCCTGTAGCTCCCTGTAGCCAATACATCGATAAGCAGCACAGGGACGACAGACATCAGTGCTTGCGAATCCATCCATAGACCGACTTGAAACTTAACCCAGTGATGTCTGTGTTTCTTCCTTTAGGTATAACCTGGGGTAAGGTAGTTTCTATGTATGCAGTAGCTGGAGCCCTGGCAGTGGACTGTGTCAGACAAGGACATCCGACCACCGTTCACATCTTAGTGGACAGTCTGGGACAGTTTGTCCGCAAGTTCCTGGTCCACTGGCTGAAGAGACGAGGAGGATGGGTAAGTGGCTGCTGCAGGATGTGCTGATAATCATGATGACTGAGAAGTAGAGCTCTCTATTTGGATTTTATATGATAAGGTTAATCGTATCTTAAATTAAATAATTTTCTCCGGGGATTAAAGCTTGCAACATTGTTTAAAGTTAAAAGAGTGATTCGTGTTATCTTCGTGCTTTCATAAGCTCTGATTGACTTAGAGGGGAGTTATGTAAAATCTGATGAGCTCTCCTGAGCAAACTGCGGCTTCCTGGATCTGAGATATGTGTTTGTGTTGACCGTCTGGTGCAGTCACTGCTGTAACTGTGGCTGAGCGCTGGAATGCTGCCTTTTCCTGAAGCAACTTGTCCTCCTTTGTTTTCTTGTTTGAGTCAGAGTGAGTCTCCTGCTGAGTTTCTTTGCAGCAGAAGTGAACCTGTTTCCCTTTTGTGATTTGTGGAACATGTTTTGCCACAAATGTATTTTGAAAGAATGGCAATAATAATTTCAATCTTATTAGCATTTAATCTTTATTTAATTCTTCAACTTGGTACTTGAGGTCTGCATTTTAGTACCAGTGTGAATTCTTTAATTTTTACATTGAAAAAACTCTTTTGCTCTTACATTATTGAATTCCCATTTTTTAAATTTGTGTCATTATAAAGTGTTTGTTATTTGATAGGGATCAAAGATTTAAAATATCTCTCGATGTCCGTTTCTCCAGGCAGAGATCACTAAATGTGTGGTAAAGAGGGACCTCTCTCCTGAACACCACTGGCTGTCCTCTGTCATCGAGTCCCTGAAG
>OMNW01009505.1:0-21682 GCA_900303245.1 Selene dorsalis
AGCAGTCTTCTCCATGACAGTGGAGCTACTGAACCAGACTAAGAGACCATTTAAAGGCTCAGGAAACCTTTGCAGGTGTTTGGAGTTAATCAGCTGATTAGAGTGTGACATCATTAGGTTACAATAGTGAACCTTTTCACAGTGTTCTCTGTTTGACTGAATTTGGGGTTTTCATTAAATGTAAGCCATAATCATTACAATGATGTGTAATGAATCTATATAATATATGAGTTTCACTGTTTGAATTGAACTACTGAAATAAAATAACTTTTCCATGATATTCTGATTTATTGAGATGCAGCTGTATTTACTGCATGTCCTATCATTACATGTTTATGTCAAGACAAATATCTAGTTTTATGGCATGTACACACCTGTCATACAGAGACTCTCCTCACACTATTTACCATCATAAACTGCAGTAAATCTGCAACATTCTTATATGAAAATGTGTTTCAATGTGTGTGTCCTATTGTTTTTATAGTGTGTATGTTATTACGCTTTATAATGTGTGTGCAGCATGGAAACATTCTTGTGCGTAGTTTAAAAAAAACAAACCCAACATATTTCCTAAATCTTCATACAGCATGAACACATTCTCAGTTTATAATAAAGCTAAGTGGGTATGAACATAGTGATGATGCTAATGATGGATGGTAATGGTGCAGCAGGTTAGACGTTGTTCACATTTTACCAACACATGTTGGTAAAATCAGCCTTTTTACATCTTTACAATGAATGAACATAAACCAGATGTGGTTGTAGGTAGAATATGAGGTGAAGGTTTAACTACATGGATTGGCAACATGTTGTTGACTGGAGTTTGTTTCACCCTCTCCCCAGATCCTTCTTAACTACCTCCCTCTGGACCAGACGTTATGGGAGTCCTTCCTGAAGAAACAGAGGTCAGTGGAACATGTTGAGCAGCTACTGCCTTGCTTCTATTTGAAGAACTTTTATTTGGTGTCACTAGGCAACCACACAATCAACTGCTATCAACCGGCACGGCTGATCACATTAGTTAATGATGTTAGCTGATTAGAAAAGAAAAAGTCAGTGTCTTAAACTGTGACTCACCGAACCTGCTGCTGTTTATTATGGGGTTCTCAGGGTGGTTGTCAATGTTTCCTGTGCTGACAGGTTTCACCTCAGCTTCTTCAACTGGACAGTGAATGTTATAGTGTGTCAGTAATGTCAACGGCACGTCCTTCTCAGCATCTGTTTTCTACGTTTGAGTCCAAAAGAATTTAACATAACCACTTTACAATCTGAACTAGATATATATATTGACCCAGCTGTGCATTATCACAGTGGAGATAAAAAGGAAACTCTCAATTTCTATACTGGAAAAAAAGAAATGTATTCACAAACCTGCATACACAAATGAGTGCAAATGTTTGAATTTAAATATATTATTACATGTAATAGAGAAAAATGATGGTTCTCCGACAGGGATGTGTACTCCCAATTCTTAAAGGAAATGATCATCCAGCCTGGGATAGCCAAAGCCAACCTGGGCCTGTCCAGAGAAGATGTGACCATGGAGGACCATGTGAGTAAAGTCTCCTCTGTTCTGATGTTTGCTAAAAATGAAGCTTTCATGTTCCTGTTGTGTAAAGTACATTGGCCCTCAGGGACTCTGTGTGATTATCAAACATCTTTTACACACTGCAGTTTCCTGATGTGACTGATGTTTAACTGAACTGCAGCTCATGACACCACATCACACATGATGTTAAGATTCAGCATCAACACACAGTGGAGAGAGTGAAAGTCCAGACAGACTGTTTCATGTGTTATGTTTAACTGCATTTAAGCTGAATGTGTAACTGTTCTGGACAGAGTTGATCACAGTCACATGACTTAATACTGTTTAACACTACAGCCTCAATGACCCGCCAGCAGTCTGCTTGCAAGGCAGAAAAAAGGTTTTAGATATCATCTAGTTAAGCTTTTTGAGGGAAACTTTAAGGGTTTATGCTAAATTACAGTGACTATAAAGAGCATATGATATAATTGAAGTCATTGCAAAAGTATTCATTTTGGCTTCTCAGACCATAGACTGTAAACAAAGATGGATGTAGACTCTGGGATGCCACTCACAGGCTTTTGAAGAGCGGTTTTGAACCTCAGAGTGAGCTGCTCTGTTGTTGCCATGGTGGCTGTGTTTGACTCTGCCCTCCTGGATAATCCAAAAGGGGGCACAGAGGTGGGGCATGCTTGGAGCTGTGACTTGTATATGCTCACCAACCTGTCACTTACAGGGGCCGTGCCCCCAATAATGCATCATTTTAAACCTTAATAACAGGTAAACAGGTGGGCCCTGCCTCTTGGATGTTTTCATCTAAACTTCCGTAGTTACAAATCTTCAGCTATGATTTGTATATTCATACTACACACTGATTCCTTTTCTTCAGCACACATATTTTGCTTTGATTTTAACACTGAATATGAAACACATGATCAGCTCAGCTCTCACTTTAAACACTGGAACAGATCATGTGTGACAGGTGCAGAAACTGAACCTGTCTATTCGATTTGAACCTTTTCAGCCTCTAAATCCAAACCCAGACAGCCGGTGGAACACGTACTTCAAAGACAATGAAATTCTGCTTCAGATTGACAAGGATGTGAGGTAACACCATGTCCCTTTTTGTTCCCGCTCTACTGTGTGATTATAGAAACACCACAGCCTGTCAGTGTGTAGAAGAAATGCATGTCCTCTCACCTTTGTAAGGAATCCAGAAAGCTGGAAAAGTGTTTGTTTGTTTTCAGGCGGCTGTACCCGGACATGGCGTTCTTCCAGCGCCCCACAGATTACCCCTGCCAGCTCATCCTGGACCCTCAGAACGATTACGAGACGCTGCGTCGACGAGTCGAACAAACAACCCTGAAGGCTCAGACTGTGAATCGCAATCGCAGTGGAGTCACCAACGTAAGGGACTGTTTCACTGTATGTGAAGGGGGGCTGTGTTTAATTAAGCCCTCTACCTTTTCACTTAGGTATTAGGGTGAGGTTATAAGTTTTTGACAACCTCCAGACTACTTCAGATGGAGTCTCTTTTTGTCCTTCAACTTTTCTAGTTCTGTTTAATTTCTTCAACGATGGTTCAGTTTTTTTGTTTGGTATATTTTTTTGTTTTTTTGCCTTTAATTGATAGGATAGTTTGAGACAGGCAGGAAATGGGGAGGCAGAGAGAGGGGGAATGACATGCAGTAATATAGTATATGGGGCACCCACTGCGCCACACGACGCCCCAAGGATGGTTAAGTTTACCTCATTAGGAATTTTAGGAAATTCACAGTCAGCCCTGGCAGTTACACACAGATCAGCTACACAGGAAGAGAAACTATCAAATAATTGTTTTTAATCACTAATGATGCCCAGGTTCCTTCAGGAGTCTTGTTTTTAAGTCAGACTTACCACTGTCACCTCCTGCTAACCTGAGTCTGTTCTCTCAGGTGAGCTCCCCTGGAAAGGCCTTAAACCTGTATCCATCTAATGAGTATGAGGTGCTGCCCAATGGGAGCGAAGCACACTGGGAGGTGGTGGAGCGCATCCTCTTCATCTACGCCAAACTCAACCCCGGGATCGCCTACGTACAGGGCATGAATGAGATCGTCGGGCCAATTTACTACACGTTTGCCACAGACCCCAACAGTCAGTGGAAAGGTCGGTGATCTCTGAGCTGAGCGCCTTTCACCACGTTTCAGGTAGCGAGTGTAACCGCTGTGTAATTCTGCCTCACTGTCCAGAGCACGCTGAAGCCGACACCTTCTTCTGCTTCACCAACTTGATGTCGGAGAACAGGGACAACTTTATCAAGAGCCTGGACGACTCCCAGTGTGGCATCACCTACAAGATGGAGAGCGTGTACTCCATGCTCAAAGAAAAAGACCTGGAGTTGTATCTCAAACTGGTGAGGTCCATGCTTCGTGCCCACTGTCTGGTCACTGTCTCATCTGTCTCCTAACCCTCTGGTTCCAGCTGTGCTCCCTCTCTTTTACAGCTGTGCACTAATGTGACGAGAGCAGCTCAGTATCAGATCTTCTTTTAGCTTTACACATGAGGAGCAGCTCGTATCTCTGAGTCTTAAGCTGGGTGATACGACCAAAAGGCGTTACCACAATAAAAACATCCTTGAGTGTAGCTCTGAATTTACACTCAGTGATGAGATGACCTGTCATCATCCTCTCATTTTCTTGCTCCACTCTTCAGCTGAACAGCCAACCTTTTAAATGATTAGCTGTTCACTCATGCTCTTGTATCAGGGGATAAGATTAGCTGTTTATGAGCCAAGGAAAAAAATATCAGACTTTCTGCCCAACAATTTTCAATTTGTTCACAGAGCAGAGTATGATGTCCTCAGATCTCTTGTTTTGTCTGAAACGGATAAATGGTTTATTACGACACAAGACAAAGCAAGATGAATCTTCATGGCTGAAAGTCATTTGATATCTCATGTGTTAATGAGGAAGAGCACGAGATAGAAGCAGGAAGTCTGAGCCACATTATCACATTTTCATGCTCATCTTAAAACAGCTCACATGCAAACTTGTACAGCGTGTAGTGGCTTTACTTCTTCCAGAAGTGTCAGCAGTGTAAATTAAAAGGAACCAAAGCCTCAGCACTCACTAGTCCTTCTTAACTGATGAGATTGAAATGTACTGTTTGGAATGGATGAGTGTGTGTCACCTTTAACATCAATACTCAAGGGTTAAAGTTGACCACATCAATCCAGGACTTTGGATCAACATGTAAATAAACCAGGGCTCTGAGAATGAGGCAGATGAGCAAACAGAGAAGAAGAAGAAGACGCCGCTTTCCACACATCATCACATGGTTGATCCAGGACCAGCTGTATGTTACAAATTCATTCAAATGCAGTTCATACAATAAAGATCAGCTCTGCATGTAAGAAATGAGCTTCAGCCAGGCTGCTGCTCCTTTGACACAGAGTTAGATTGAACCTCAGACTTAAGTGAACTGGTTCAGTCCTGAGCTGAGCAGGATGCTTGTCCGCTTTGAGTCCTGCGGTAGAGAATACCTGCTCAGGTGGCTCTGAGCTCTCAGGATGTCTAAGGGTTACATGGACAGGACTAATGACTCAAATTATTACTACGGGACGACAGTAAATCATGAACATCACTACATTTAAAAGTTCAACAGAAGTCGTCCCTGTCGCATTCTACAGTCCCAAGCAGCCTGCAGTGATGTGTCCTCAGCTCAGTGAGGATGTCTGCAGGAAAAGGGTCTTTAGAGAGTTTTTAGCTGATTCTCTGAGTTCTACTGTCATGTGAGGGTCCCGTCTGTCCTTTGAACAGCCCCAGTCCAAATTGCTGACTATCTGTTCTCTCACTTTTCCTCATAGGAAGAGCAGAACATCAAGCCTCAGTACTTCACCTTCCGCTGGCTGACCTTGTTGTTATCTCAGGAGTTCCTCCTGCCAGATGTCATCCGTATCTGGGACACCCTGTTTTCTGACGAGGACCGGTTCCACTTCTTGATACTGGTCTGCTGTGCCATGCTGATGTGAGTTTCTCCGACTTTGCAGCTCCTGCAGCAGCCTCTGACGCCTCTGACTGTGTATGTGATGATGGTTTGTTTGTGTGTTCACAGACTGATCAGAGACAACCTCCTGGCAGGAGACTTCACAGTCAACATGAGATTACTACAGGTGAGGCCTGTTAATGACACACAGGGGGGCATATTCACACAGCTGACATTACCTGACACAGACTGATGTGTCTCCTCCATGCTCCTGCAGGATTACCCCATCTCGGATGTCCACACCATCCTGACCAAAGCCAAAGAGCTGCAGGACAACTCCTAACCTGCCCACCCTGCCCTCCTGCCTCCTGCTCTGATGTGGTAGGTGGGAGCTCAAACATCACAAACATTGTCATGTCAAACGTGTTGTGGGAGGAATCGATGAAGAGCCTGGACAAGATGAGCCTGAGCTGGGGGGGGGGGAACCAGCGCTCTGCTTTTTTAGCTTGATGTGTGATTGGTCAGTGGGGGCTGCTGTGAAAACCGGGAGGACGTGCTGAAACTAATGCCTCCTCAAAGCGAGCAGGGGAGGCCACTTGCTTCCTGATGGATTGCGGGTAAAAGCTGCCTCGGTACACGGTCCTCCTCCTCTCACAGCCGTCTCTCCCACGGAAACGTGTCGCGCTCAGATAACAGTGTTCGCACTGAACATCTGAGACGGAGGGAGCCACAATTAAACCTACACTACCGATGTTAGTCTGTCACCAAGACCTGGCTCCAGACCTGGAGCCCAGAATTAGACATAAATCCCACTGCAGTCATGTATGAAGTCAGAAGGAGTGTTTAACTGGGTTGAGCAATAGTGTGTGTGTTTCTTTTATTTTTTTAATTTTTAAAGGTCTTTAATGTCAGAAACATGTTTGCCTTAGCTGTTCTCTTTGATGACAGTACAGTGATGACAGTATTTCTGGGTTTATTTCCTGACTGGTTAAACATGAAGTAATGGACCTGTTGGATGTTGTATCAGTATCAGTATCAGTAACCCTCTCAGAATCATGACTTCCTGAGCATCACGTCTCAACAGACCCTCCTGGTTCTCATGGTAACTAACAGCATTTTACTTTGAAATAATCAGAGGAGCCTGTGGGGCTTTTCTCACTGAACATCAATAACTGAGTCTTTACTCCAACCTGGGGATACGTGTGTCTCTACAGTGGTTTAAAAAAGTGGCCATGATCATTATTATAATACATGAATGCGATGTTACAACTGAGTTTTAGTTCTGAATCTGATCAGAATGAGCAAAAAATATAATGCTTTTCACCAGCTCCTCACTGTACATGACAGACGGTCCTGTTCAGACCCTGTTCACACCTAGCACAAGGTGTCTGACAAACTGAGTAACCAGGTAGGAAGGACCTGGGCCAGGGAGTAGACCAAGAACCAATAGTCAGTTTATCAGAGCTGTTTCCTGCTCCTTCATTTACATCGCCCAACTTTCTCAGATCTTGTTGGGCAGTTTGGACAAAATCCTCTCTCACAGTGTTGTTATTTTTACTTTGCATCTGTATGATCACTTGTGATCAGATCCCACTTCTCTCTTCAGTAAGATAATTCACATTAAGGTGTTGTTGGTTTTAACCAGTTGGACACTTCAGTTTGTAATGAGGCTGTGCTGGAACTTAACAGACTGTCAGAGGACGTCAGTACAGTAGTCGGCTTAATGTGATCAGGACACATTCACGCACACTCTGCTAAATCAATGTGGACGCATATTGTCCAGACCAGTTATGATGCGATAGCATCTCAAATTTGTCCTGAATGTGTCCTGGGTGTATTCACACCTGAACTGAACAAAGGTGATATGATCACCTTTGTTCACCTTTGAGATGGCTGATAATAACAGGTCTGAGCAGGTCTGACTAGGTGTAAAAGTGTTAGAAAACTTGCTGTTCAGATCTTTTCTCTATTAGATTAAAAGAGTGGAGTGGACTGAACACAGATCAGTTGTTCTGAACTGAAACCTGCAGCTGTTTGTTAAAAGAAATAAAACACATGTGAGCTGTGGGTTAATATCTAAACTAGTCCTGTGAGTTCAGTTTACAGATTAACCTTTTGCTTAATGTTCAGTGTGAGAGAGCTCATGTTAAGTCCCACGTCTTTATTATTTTGTCAAGTGACACTGCCTTAACATGCAGTAACCAGCTGGTGCCATGTTAACAGGTGAATCTGTTGTAGCTACACTTAGACTCACTAACTCTTAGTGGTGTGAAGGACTCAGATCTGTGGCGTCTCTGAACCAGAACCAGGATGAAACAGGAAGTCTTGATCTCATCTTGTACATAGTTCAAACTTCTCAGACGTGACCGTTCACGCAGGTCCAGAACAGTGAGACGCCGCTCACACGGCAACTGAAGTATCAAGTATCAACTGAAGTATGTGTAATGATTTTTTTTTTTTTATAAACACTCCTCTGAAGTGGGATGGGGCATTAAAACTCTTGATTTTCCCCCATCTGATTGTTCTGCCACTGAAGATCAGAGTGGACCATCCTCTTCACACACTATTGAATTATTGGTCTTTAATACTGTGGAGGGCTGTGTGTGTTTATGTGTAACTTACAGTGTGCGACAGTGCAGTGATTTGAAGACATTTTAATAAGCTGCTCAAAGATCAGGTTTATCTGAAAAGCTCTTTCATCAAAACTGAGGAGGATATTCTGAACAGTGTCTCGGTATCACAACATTAACCAATCAGATCTGTTTATCAGACATCAGGTACAGTTGTCTTCACATCTGGAACCAGTAAATTCTAGTGAGTTGATTATTTCTTGTAATTTTCATGGAAAGAGGTGCTTTGTGTTTAGTGATTAATCCAAAAAAAAAAATCCTATCCACCAGTCTTTTTATAACACTAACCCTATATCATCCAAGAGGTTTAGATTCAGATGATGGATCCAGGAGTTAATGTTAAGTCCAAAGGAGACAGGGTGACAGACCTTGGGATGATTTAACCAACAAACTGTAAACTGAATAAATAACATGAGGACGCCCTTACCATCAGGGAACCTCAAAAGAACAAAACCAAAAATAACTCGTAAGTCCAGGACCGACAAAAACAAAACTAAAATCCATCACTGTGCAGGCAAATGACAACGAGGTTTGAATCCATCTCTCTGAGTGCAGGAGAAACCAACACATGTCGTTCAACATTTTGTCATCTTCAGACTTGAAACAGAAATAATGCAGATGACTTTAATGTGGTACTTGAAAAATCATAATGGTAACAACTGTGGGAGATAAAGACCTATAAACATGTAGTCTGAGTCGATGGAGTTCATCTGTGGTAAATACTCTTAGGAAGACTCAAGCCTGTGTGTATCAGGTTGTGCAGCTGACACTGCAGGTCAGGACCATGTAAGTCCAGTGACCTCTGTGTGGATCTCTGTGAAGGAGACCAAGATCCATGGTCTCTATAACAGAGCTGTTTAATGCCCCGACAGACGCCTCTAACTTTACAGAGCTCAGTAAAACATTATCCTAAACATCCACTTTTTAAAGTTAACCGGACAGATCACAGTAACAGACACTGACAGTTCTCTAAATTCAGTTTCATAATGACTTAATAGAACTATACTGTGCTGTCCGCATGGCGTGTCTTATCTGTTATAGTAACAAAGAATGAACTGAAGGGATAATCAATAACAATTTCTGTAAATTGAATTAAAAATGAAATACAAAGTGAGGTTTTAGTTTCCTAAACAGTGTGATCAATGTTCATGTCATATCTCCAGCCCTGTGTCTGTGTCCAGACGGAGATGAGTCCAGAATATTCTGCTCAGTGCGTAAAATGAACAAGCAGAGAACAAACAGTTTGTACCTGACAGTGTTTTCATCATGTGTATGAGTGTTGAATCCTTCAGGGACTGTTACTAATGAATCCACATGATCCTCCTTTAATGTGTATTTATTTCTATTCTGGTGGCTGTGTGTGTGTGCGCGTGAGTGTGTGTGTGTGTGGGTGTGTTTCTGTCTCTATACTCTGTTATTTGCATGTTTCACTCTTTTCTAAGCACAGTTTTGTATCGTCTCTGTGTTACACTTGTACATATGTTTTTACATGTTTGCAGACCTGCATTAAAATGGTAAAAATGGTTGAAGTCAAATGGCTCCTCGTTGTCAAGTGGTCTCATTAAACCAGGGCCCAGTTGTTCAAAAGGTGTAATCTGGATCAAAATTAAATGGATTTTCAAACCCCTTGTTTTGTCATCCGGGATCACATAATCTCTTTTACTTTTATCCCAGCTGTTAAAAGCACAGAATGAATCTGACGTCAGAGGGAAAAAACGCCCCGGTTGTTTGGATTTCTTTCAACCAATCACAATCGTTGTGGGCGGTGCCACAGCAACGGTGCGGTTGCAAAATATTGCCGGGGGGAAACACGTTTTACATCACAGCAACAAATAACACCTTAAACATTGGTAAAGGACGTTTGTCGAGTCTGCGATACGAGTTTTACATGTAAAAGAAATAAACATGAGTTGGTTATAGGTGTTAAACAGATGAAGCCCGACTACACTTTGAATCTGGAGGACATAACAGGTTCAACAGTCACAACCACAGATGACGTCACACATGTCTGTGACTCCTGCAGAAGTCAAAATACCAAAATAATTGAATTTCCATGCCATGTTTTGTTGTTTGGCATTAGCCTCGCTAGCTCACTGAAGACGAGGGGCCAAGCTTTATAGATAAAAATATTATATCTTTATAGTCATCCACCAAAACAGCCGAGCATGCCTTCTTTATCGCCGTCTGCAAATCTTCATCAAAAGTTGCCATTTTCAACTCGGAGATCGAAATATCCGTGGTTCGGTTCCTGTTGTTGTTTCCCTTCTCCGAGGGGACTGTGAAAACTGCAACAGGAAGACGGCACTTCCGCCGGGTGGCTCGTTCCGGCCAATGAGAGGCTAATCGCAGCAGCGAACTTTCTCCAGCTCAGACTACAGTTGGATTGGTTCAGTCCAGTGATGGGAACAGCATTTCTTTGGACTGGACTGAAACCCTAGAATCCGTTCATTAAAATGAGTCGTTCAAAACAATTTGTTCACCGAATCGTTCAGTGCTGCAGGAGCCCTGACTGCTGTTCGACTCCCTGAGCTGATAAACAGCCAAACAATCTGTCATTCAGTTCATGATTCAGCCCTGAGGTTCACATTCACTGTAACGCTTTCACTTACGGAGGGACGGTGCGTTCACGGACCATAGTACACAATCCGTTGCGGGAGACGCAGCTTTACTTTGAGTGGTATACATGCACTAAAATTACTACACTGTCAACGCGACTCCTGTGCACAGTATTCACTTCACATGCTACACGGATGTTAGCAAGACGGCGGTAATTTTAGCAGTACGGTTACTGAACGTGAATCAAGTCCTCTGCCCTGAGTGGAAGTTATCTCTGTGTGCAGTGTGCAGTATGCCAGTGAGTGACACTGCCGCTTTCAGCACAGTACGTGAACGTGCATCACCACCTCAGCCACAGTTGTCTGTGTGCACACTGTGCAGCAGGTTCGCGAATCATGAGTGGATGAGTGGCACAGTGATTCACGGACCACATTCTCACTGCTGAGCTCAGCTGAACTGAAAAAAGGACCAATCAGTTGAGTTCGTTCGCTCAAACAATTCGTTCTTTTGAACGAAACGTTCGCGAACGAATCCAACACTAGTTCAGTCTGATCCAGATATAAACTTTACAGCATTACCAAACAACAAGGTGGAACAGCAGCATGAGCTCACTCATAGTGGATTGATTTGAAACTGGTTTCTTCAATGTTTTTTTTTTTTTTTTATAAATTAAAAAAAAAAGAAGAAATATACGGTACATTAGTCAAATACGTTATGAATATTTTTCCATGTGGTTGTGCATTTTTTGGATCAAAGTTATCCTGATCCTACTAAAAAGTTTTGAAAAACACAAACTGAGGGTTTGATCCAGATAAAAACCAAGATCGGATTACGTGATCTAATCTGATTTCAAACTCGGTTTTTAAGTTTTGAACAACCCATTTTCAAGATTTGATCTAATCCATTATCCAAAATCCAATCAGATTGCTTTTGAACAACTGGGCCCAGATCTGGAGGGGGCTCTGCTCGGTGCTGCCGCCTGTGGCCGCTGGTGAGCACCTGACGGTCAGCCGTGAAGAAGAAGTTGGGTCAGTGTGGGCGGGGCCTGAGGTCCATGTTTGTTTTGTTTTTCGGAAACGGTGTTGACCGACTTTTAGAAGAGGAGAGTCTGACGGGCCTGCACCAGGAGCGAGTCTGTAGTTGTGGTGTTCCCACTCTGGTTCCCCGCAAGCTGCTGCAGGTCAGTGCTCACTGATCCAGTTTAACCCCGTGGACTGACTATACAGAACTCCACCTGGGATCAGCAGTGTTCACACATGATGATACTGATCTATTTTCAATCACCTTTTTTCCTCGGCCCCTGTACTACCACATCTGGACTGGTTCTGGCTGTTACCCACCAGTGCTGGCTGTCAGCTGTGTGTCAGAACTGGTGCAGATGTGGTGGTAGCTTGTGATCCGACTCATGATGTTTCTGGGTCAGATTTGAGCTGTGGAACTGCAACTATTAGTATGTCTGGTTTTTGCTTCAAGAGCCAGATTTCATTTTTGGAGAAATGGATGTGTTAAAAGTATCTCACAGTGTTCTGAAAAATACTTAATAGATCCAACTTATTAGCTGGATCAACATAATGAACTCACTGATCCACATCCCATCTGGTGCAAATCTGTGCAATAACAAATAAACAGAAACAGTGGAGGTGACAACCTGACACTTTGGAGAGGATCACTGAAAGTCTGAATACTGATGTTGATGTGATATTTGACTTTTTAACTTCTAATAAATCAGCTTAAAATTCTCAACTTAATTTTTCATAAGCTCTTTATGGGATGTTTAGAGTAGAGTAATGAAGGGAAACAGCTATTTAAATGATTTTATCATAAACAAAAATGTGCTGAATTGTGCATTAAAAATTCATTTTTATTGAACTGTTAAATAGGTGCCACAGAAAAACAGAGACTGGTAGTTTATTCCTTGCAAAGAGAAAATACATAACAATTTTTTAAGTATATATACTTGAATATTCCCATACTGTTACTAAATATTCTACATCTGACAATTTACTGTGGAGATCCAGATTTAGACAGAGTATACATTCAGTGAATAAGAATATGATATACATTCATCTACTTAACACTATATAAAGTCATTAAAAGACTCCTCCCCCTTGTTACACCAGTAACAATAAACCAAGAGTAAATGAATAACGATACATAATGTGCATGTTTACCTTGACTGAGAGAGTTGTGGTTTTTAGACTGATGTCTATAATTAACTGCTGTCAGTGGTTAAACTGCTGTGAGTGACAGAATCAGTTATAATGACTTGCCTTTAACTGGACAGACTCAGAAACTGTTAGTAACATGTACAGCAATTTATTACAAAACTTTATCAAATGAAGAAAAGCTCACAGAAACGATGAAATGATTAAACCAACTAGTGACCCTCTGATCATCCAAAGTCCAGGTTCAGAGTGAGCTGTCTTGTGCTGGTTGACAGACCAGTGTCTCTCTGTGGAGAGCCCTGCAGACAGACTGAGGCCGAGTCATCTGACTGAGACTTAAACCTGAGTGAGTACTGTTCATGTTCTGTGTCCTGGTTCATTCAGTGTCTGCTCACTCAGCACAGGTGTTGCAGGTTGGCTGTTGATTTACTATTGTAAATAGTGATGTCTGATGATGAGATGAGCTCCTCCATACAGTAAGTGACAGCACACACCTGGAAAATGCTGCAGCAGCTTCACACTAACTGTTTTCTGACTGCTGGATAAGTGGACCAACTCTGTGCTATGGTTTATAAATGCAGGCATAAAAACACATACAAACTCCCAACTCACATACAAAGTAAGTAGATAAGTAAAAAATTACCAAAAAACTACAACATATTTTTCAATATGATCAATTAAAGACAGAAGTCCCAAAAGAGAGAAGACTGGAAGATGGGATCGTTTCTGGGAAATCCTCCCTTTAATATAGTGTAAAGAAAGTCCACGCACCAAAGAGGCTCTAGTGCAAGTGCAATTTATTGAAGAATGATGTTTTGAGCCTGTCAGCTCTTCCTCAGATGCTTACATATTAATCCATTGTATTTTACATTGTTGTACATGGAAGAGGTGTGGACTCAATACATAATATCCCAAGTTTTATTTGTGACTTTCACCCTGATCCTGCTCCCATCTATTGGCTGGTCGGGAAAAGGCAAGATGAGTAAAACTTGTTTGTATAGCACATCATCATACACAGAGGTCATTCAGTGTGTTGTATTTGCTAAAAGTGAAGCCAGGTGTCTCCCTGCAGTTTTACATTAGAACAGGGTTGGTGTCAACAGCTGTGGTGCACACCAGTGTTGTTCTCTTCCTCTCCAGGTGTGTCCGATGAAGTACTGCAGTACTCGGGGTGGGGTTCGTGGGTGGGACTTCCGGGATGTGCTGTTGTCAGGGTACGCTCCGGATGGGGGAATGTTTATGCCGGAGAGTGTTCCTGTGCTTCACCCTGACACCCTCAGGAGCTGGAGGGGGCTGCCCTACCCCCGACTGGTGGTGGAGGTTTCCTCACTGTTCATCCCCACTCAGCTGATTCCCAGGCAGGATTTGGAGGGTGAGCTGGAGCCCTCCTCACCATTATCACCATATCTAACTTCGAAGGGCCAAACAAGAGTAAATTCAATAAGAAGATGCATCACACATACACACATATACACAATGTTATATTTCATAATACTTAAAAACCATGTTGAGAATCCTGTTATTGCTCAACATTGGGTGTAATGTTGTTACATTAAGGCTCTGTTTGTGGATACAGGCTGTGTGCATTTCTCTGTGGACTGAGGCTATGATACTTTCACTGTATTAATGTTGAACCTAGAGCTGCTTTATGATAACTACTAAGTACACATGGACATCTACCTGTGGACTACACAAAGCTTTAGTATTCAGACATAAAGAAACATCATACTGTTTTGCCATAATAGTCAGAGATAGATAGAATTACTTTATTAATATCATATCATAGCATATTAAAAAAAAGAAAACATACCTGCATGATGTTTCCTGCAATTTTATTAATATGTTCATTATTATTATCATGAAATGAATAATGTCCAGTTTCTAGTTATAATTATGACTACTGTGAGAAAAGAAAAAAGTAAGAAAGAAAAAAGATGTAAGAAAAGCCAGTGAATTAAAAAAAAAAAAGTCCCCCATCACATCAGACACCCACCCTCTCCGCCTCCCTCCATCCCCCTCTCTCAGCCCTTGTAGCTGAAGCCCTGTCTGGGTTCTCGGTGCCGGAGGTGGTCCGGGTGGCTCGACTGAAGGATGGTCTGTCGATTCTGGAGCTCTTCCATGGACAAACTCTGGCCTTCAAGGACCTGGCTATGACCTGCACCGTGCGTTTCCTCGACTACTTCCTCCGAAAAGAGAAGTGCAGAGCCACTGTTCTCGTAGGTGAGAGGCTGTTACCTCAACAAGTCCTCTCCTCTGATCAGAGACACGGAATATTTACATGAATCCATGAAGTGATGATTTGTCCTGGCTCTTCACTGTCATTGATAAATGTAACGAGTCTGAATCAGTCCACTTGCTCCTATCCAGGGACGTCAGGTGACACCGGAGGCTCAGCCATCCAGAGTGCTAAAGGTCTGTCTGGGCTGGACGTGGTGGTGGTTTACCCCCGAGGACGCATCACCCCGGTCCAAGAGAAGCACATGATCACCTGCCTGGAGGATAATGTCCATGTGTTCGCAGGTAAAAAGATGAGCGGTGGTTATTTACCCACAATACTGCAGTTCTTACCCCCAGTGATGTCAGGTATATTTCTGCAGCTGACGGCAGCTCTGATGACATCGACCAGCCTCTGCGCCGCCTGTTTGCCGACCAGGAGCTGGTCAAGTCTTACCGCCTCATGAGCCTCAACTCAGTAAACTGGTCCAGAGTCCTGGTCCAGCTGGCCCACTTCATCTACGCCTACCTGCAGCTCAGCGGGGTGGAGCAGACCGAGGCTGGTGCTGCCTTACCTGAGCTGGAGGTGGTGGTGCCCACAGGGGGGGCAGGTAACATTGCAGGTTGGTGATAAAATCACACACAGTGGTCCAGTCCAGGGTCAAACTGGTACTCATCACTGTGATGTGTAGCTTAGACCAGTACTCACATGGATGTTTGACACAGGAGTAAATAAAAGCATCATGAGTATGAGGAGAAGTCCAGAGCAGGACAGACCTGCTGTGGCTAGATAGAGTTACTAAACTATGATTGGACAATTCCTGTAGAAGAGAGGGGTCAGTTATCAGAATCTGACTCTGTCTCTTCTTCTCTGTCTGTCTCAGCTGGATACATCGTGAAGCAGATGGGTCTACCTCTGAAGCTGGTGGCCATGGTGAACTCTAATGACGTAGTTCACAGGACGGTGACCTCTGGTGACTTCTCCATGGCACCTGACGTCACACAGACCCTGGCCCCTGCTATAGACATCCAGGTAGTACACTCACACATCTGCTGACACCTGTGAGAGATTTACACACCTTTAGCAAATGAACAGAGAAGAATGGCTTGTTTAAGTATTATAAGTATTTATTTATAACAATATTAATGAAGTTTAATATTTACTGTAATCACATCAAGGTGTTGTCAGATTTTAAGGTGTCTCTCTGACAGTGAGATGATTCACTTGTATGCGTTAACACAGAGCTGATGAGTAGCCTACTTTAGCATGAAGACTGCTAGCTAACATGGCTCTGTCCAAAGTTCAAACACACTCCTCTAAAGTGATATAAATGATAAATTGGACATATTCTAAATCTGTATATGTGAGGGAACCTGCTCAGCTAATTATCACTCTGTGAGGTATCTATATGTTCAAGTCACATGTAGATCTGTGGCTGGTTGAAACCATTGAAGGAAGGATTGAAGGAAACATTACATATTTCCTGAAGTGTTTGGGAACTGATTGTGGCACCAGCGTAAAGACAGGGGGTTAGTAAGACACGCAGTGAACTCACTTCAGTACAGGTTTCAGTCTGTGTGAGGCCATTACAAGTTCTGTGTGTGTCCTCTTGATGCTGAGTCTTTGTGCTCAACTGTAGGACCCGTACAACATGGAGCGGGTGTTCTGGCTGCTGCTGGACAAAGATGGAGCTTCAGTGAAGATCATGATGGAGCAGTTTCAGCTCACACATCGACACACCCTGCCTGAAAACCACCGCAAACTGGTACCTGTCAGTCTACATTCACTGATACATCCAGCTGTCTCTGTCTGACCTCACTTGAACTACCATCTGTGTGATTTCCAGTTGTCACAGGTTCTATCGTCTGGGTCAGTGAATGATGCCGGGATCTTGGAGACCATGAGGAGATGCTGGGAGGAGAACCAGTACCTGCTGTGTCCTCACACAGCTGTGGCTGTGTGGCATCACTACCACTGTCCTCACAGTCCTGGACTCAACAGGTCAGTCTCACACACACAAGACTGATCTGACTTTAGTGGAAGTTTGTCCGGTCATCCAGCCGATGATATCACTTTAAACTGTGGAGGACGATGTGCAGAGGAAAGATGTGTTAACTTAAAGAGAGAACCATAGTCCAGCATGATGTCATGAAACAGGTGAACGCCTGCTGAGCTGTGGAAAGGAGCCCGTGTTGCTCTATCCTGTCACAGTCATGCTTACAGTGTTTGTCATGGCCACTCTCGTTGCTTACCATCTAAGCATGCTAGCATTTGCTAATTTGCAACAAACCCAAAAGCTGAAGGGAATGTCATTAATGTTGCAGATGTTCTCTCTGGGCTCACCAGTTTCCTCTCACAGTCTCCACACAGTGTTGATTGTTGGCTCTAGTTGTCAGTAGGTTTGAATGTGAGTGTGTGAAGTTGTTTGTCTCTTGGGCCGTGTCACAGTACAGCCCTGTCATAGACTGGTGACCTGTCCAGGTGTACCCCCCTGTCAGGTGGCATTGGCTGCAAAAAGGCAGAGATTAAATCTTCTGAGATTTGAATTGACGTTAATTTACGGATTTATTTTAACATTATACATAAGTTGTGGGAATCTTTTGGTCATAATTATGGAGATAAGTATATCACCCAGACGTACTACCAGCCAACATTACCATCTCAGCCAGTGCACACAGCCCACAGTATTCAGCCCAAGATCACTCCATCACTCAGCTGCCCCTCTGTGTTTGAATAACGGTTGTTATTATTGCCAGTCAAAGCTGAAACAGAAAGTGGATCTGTAAAATGTGATGGATAATGACAAAGCCGAGGGCTTGATAACAGCCTGGATGCTTTAAATCCAACCTTAACATGACACTAGTCACATGATCTGAGAGCTCCCTCAACATTTCCTGTTCCTGTAAGCATCTTCTCATTGGACGATGTTGGCCTGAGACCAGTGTTGTCACTCCCTACTTGCTCTGGTTGTACCAACTCCTGACTCAAACCAGGTCTTTCTCTTCTGACTGATCTCTTGATCCTTCATTGCAGGTGTTATGTTGCAACAGCGTCTCCCGCCAAGTTCCAGGCGGTGGTGGAGAGGGCTGGCCTGACCTTTGACCCTCCTGAGGCTGTGCGGGCGTTGGATAACTTAGCCACTCGTTCCCAGAACCTGGAGAGGAGTGCAGACTGGTGTAAAGACTGGGAGGAGAGACTGAGAGAGAAGATCCAGTTTGTGGGGTCATCCAGGCAAAACACTGGGACACCCTGCAGCTGATTATTAGAAATGTTGTTATGGAAGGAAACAGGGTTTTACTGCAGAATCCAAGACCATGGGTGTGGAGGAGGTCAGCTGACTGCAGCTCGTCCCTGACCTGTGTACTTCCTTATCTGATTCAGTAAATGATGTTGTGAAACAGTGAATGCCTTTGTCTTTGTGATGGACTTTGGCCTGTAGACTCCCACAAATCTAGAGCTGTATGTTAAGGAGATCAGAGGTGTTGTATACACATGTGTCACTCTTATCTTAAAAGTTGATGAAAGATGATCTGTCAGCCTGTAGTTTGAGCCATATCCACACAGCCAAATGAGATGTTTTTCACCTGAGCAGGTGTAGGATAGAAAGACATCAGACAGAATGTAGCCTCCCCTGAGGCTTTAATACAAAACACCATTTGTCGGAGGTTGATGAATGTCTCATCTCAGTGGCGGCAGTGATGCATTCACGGACCCTGATCTGTAGCACTTCTCTGTCAGATGTGTTTGTTTTGGTAATAGAAGAATATAATTAATTGATTAATTAATAGAATAGAAGCTTCTCTTTCACATGAACGTCTGTGCCCCTGTTCTCAGATCAGATGATGACCAATGTGATGCAAAACACCCTTTCACTCATAGTAAAAGAAGCAACATAATATATATAAATCATAAATCACACTGCTTTCCAGGTTGTAACATGCACAACACTTCAGCCCATAACCCCTTGAAAACAAAAGTGGCACCATGCTGCAGAAACACTGCTTCACTGAGCTGTCACTGTGCAGAAGTGTAACAACAGTAATACACTACCATATGTTATTTCAATATTACCGGCGCATTCATGTATGAGCAGCATTTTCTTGATTTAATCTATGACAGCATGTCATAGCTAGCAGCCACTTTGTGTGTAGAATCCTAATTTAGAAACAACTAATCCAGATACATGTGGTGCAAAAAAGGATCTGTAATGTGTAGCACGAATGACCTAAATCTGAATAACGCAGTGATTTGCACAAACCCACTGAAATAAAGATCAGCTGATGTTGGACTTTCACATGAATCAGGCCCAGTGTGTTAATTATTTACTATTGTTATCTGAACTTTATGCTCTTGCAACACTTAAACGTCTCTTTTCTGTCTGAATATAATCTAAAAACATATTAGTTTGTGTTATGTAATTTTACCTCAAAATTAATTTGAAAAATATAATATCTAGCTACTGTAATTTCGTGTGCACTCTGCGTAGTAACCGGCTTGTGCCTCGAGATGGCGCCCTGCTCACATGGGGGGTGAGACTGGACAATAAATGGACTAGACTCATTACATAAGAGGTTTCACTGATGGTAACATTAGCAACAGTAGATTATTACTACCAGTTCGTCTGACTATAATGAACGGAACACATTGCACTGAAATTTACGAGGTATTAATTTCCGTAATATAAAGCGTCCGAGTCATGCAAACGAATGAATGAATAAATCAATAAAAGCAAAGAAATGATTAGCTCATGCTGTTTTTCCGAGGACCCCTGAACGTACCACAAGGTTTGACAGCTAGACAACCAAACATGGCGGCCGCTAGCTTCAGCAGCTAACCAACAGCTGCGTTGTTTATCGTCACTGTCAGTGGTCGGTAAAGGCAGCAGGTCCCGTAAACAGTCACGTTAACGGACGGTAAACGCGGCTTATCCCGTTCTGTTTTTTTTTTTTTTTTTAATTTGCCACCCCTGGTCGGTATGTGAGGGCGGGCTCTCAGCCTCAGAGGACGGAGGACAACAGCGGGTTGAGGGCGGACTGTTCCTGCTTAGCTTATTCACCTGTCTGCCGTCATGTCTCACAGGTAAGACGTTGTCCCAGTGTTTGGCACGTTATTACTGTGTGTGTGTGTGTGTGTGTCAGCTCCTGTTTGTGTGTTTCAGTGTCGTTATGTGTTGTGTTGTGGACTGTCAGGTCGCTCCTGGCAGGGTTTACATAGCTCCCACAGACAAGACAATATAAGATAAGACGAGAGAGAGGATGATTTGGTCCTGATATCAGACCAGGGCGGGTCTGGCTCAGGTGTCCTCACTTCACCACTACACACCAGTCCAAGTACAACATGGAAACCGTATTCTGGTTCACTTAGTTACTTTCTCATAACATTACAGTAACAGTGCTTTTCAAAATAAGAGCCACGCTTGTATTCCTCTGTCAGTTGATGGAGATCCATTGTTATGTCCACAGTGACCTGGACACCAAGAGGAGGTGTGGCTCCACCCATGGGTGATTCACATCAGATAAGCCCTTTCATCTAGGAATAATAGCACTAGACATAGGACGAGTATAACATAGCTTTATATCAGTGAAAAAATGATGTGTCTTTGTCTTTGATTTGAGGACTGTGCTCATCTTTTGTTAACAGGATGGTTGGCAGGGATGTCTGCAACTTTCTTTACTAATGATTTAATCAAATACATAATGAAGGATGACCTTCACAGTATCCTATAATTAATAACTCATCCGATCAGATGCTTTCATCTAAAGCTGTCATTAAAATTCCAGTGTATTAGGAGAGCTTTATGGAACTGAGATGTATTATAAAGTCCTACATCTCTTCCTAGACAAATTCTAAAGACAAATATAACATCAGCAGATGTTTTGTCCGACTAAATTAGTTTCAGCCAAACATAATAAAAACCATTTCCTTCAAAATTCCTTTAATGTCATTTATTATACTGGAGCACCTTGGCTGATGTGGCCACAGTCAGTGATAACAGCATCAGATCTACAGGACTGCTGCCTGTAACAGTGATGCATAACCTGTCTGTCAGCTTTTAAATGTACTTAATTGGATTAGCAGGAGTCACCCTCTGTTCATTAAATCAAAGGCTTTCCAATAATAGAAGGCCCAACAAAAACACATATTCTACCCATATTTATACTTCACAGTGAAAGCTGGGACCTGTTCTCCACTCATCTGTTTTTTGGTCTCCCCCTCCGCTCACTACTCAGGTGCCTGCAGGCTGTCCCCCTCTGAACAGGCCGAGTCTGTTGCAGCTGCCCGGCACACTCAGTGGCATCTGGGTGGAGACGCACATTGCAGAGTTACATACCAAACATGTTGCAGGCTGCTGGGCCAGGCCCCAGCAGAGACATGAGGTCCTGTGGCCCCTGAGCTCTGCCTCATGTTAATGTTTTTTTATCTGTTTTTTCTTGCTGTGTGACTTGCTGCCTCCTGCTTACCGGTCGGATGTTTAGGGTTTATTGTCACTGCATGACTTATCTGCCACTGTGCCCTGGTCTGACACCACCTCCTTTGATTCCTCTGCAGGTCATCCCAGGCCTCTCTGTGAACCGGCCCTTCACTTCCTGATCCCCACCCTCTGCTGAGGATGTCCTCACCACCA